>CABHPP010147295.1:0-59934 GCA_902168425.1 Peromyscus attwateri
AAATTAGAGGTAAAGGATGGAAAAAGGATCCCAAGCAAATGCAACTAAAACTTAGCATGCATAACTATCCTAAGATGTGACAACTAAGACACCAAGCAAAACCTACTCAGAAGAAATAGAGAAGCATACTTTCTACTCATTAAGGGAAAACATCCAACAACAGGGTATTACAATTCTAATCATGTACACATTAAACACAGGAGTTCCCAACTTCCTTAATCAAACAGTATTAGATTCAAAAGCACAGATCAAACCCAGAACAGAGATGGTGAGTGACTCCAGTTCCCCATTTTCAGCAACACACAAGTAACATGGAACAAAAAACCTAAATAGAGAAATTCTGAAGTCAAAGAATACCATAAGTCAACTCCATCTTTACATTTAACACACCTAGTGCATTTCTAAACCTCTAGATAGCTGATGTGTTTATAGAAATTACTGTTTGTCCACTATGCATATAGCAGCCTTTAATAACACACCCACATGAAACAATACTTTCAAAATGCCCTTGAAATACGCGCATTCTGGCCCAGAAACTTCGTTTTATACCAACCAATGGGCATTGATGATCAAAATCTTGAGAAGACAGTTTCTACATAAAACATATTAGTTTGAAAGCTTTAAAAAACATCTACAGATCTCCGATTATGTGAATAAGGACTCCTTTAGGTTTATATGCATTATGTACATATCAGTGCAAAATATGGGACAATGTTTCTATTTCACCGTGACAACACAGACTTGGAGCTTGGCATTTTGTTCTTCTGGGAACCCAGATACAAACACACTGTGGACAACTCAATAGGGGTTTATATCCTGCCCAAAAAGTATTACATATGAAAATTTCACTGAAAGGTATTCACAAACAGTGTTGTTTTATTAGGTCTACTTACAAAGTGTTTCTGGTACTTAAGAGCACCTGGACAGATAGTTGTTAAAGAATACTGTTAATATTGTTAAATATATAAATATTTATTTGGATTTTCTTAAAATTTCTATATAGACCATGCCTGCCTTGAAAACCTGTTTGTGCCACACAAATGCACAGATTATATGTATACACCACCACAATAACCAGCAACATACTTGATTTGAATAGCATATTTTTTTTGCCAGAAAATATATAATTAATAAGTTTAAAGTTGAAAGGAGGACATATTAAACTCCATAATTTAATAATTGTACATTTTTACAGATGATGAATTATTATCCTATATCCCATAAATAGATATTCATGTCATGATGATGAATATATTCAAAAGTTGCTTAAATTTTTATGAACTTGTATAAATATTACTGAGAATTATGACAATTAAAAACTTAATCATTGGAAACAATTGATGATTAAACAGAAAGAATCTGCCGTGTCTGAAAAATATAGTTTTGATAACTGTTAATAATACTTGAAGAAGTGTGACAATGGTGCCTGAGTTCACAGATTGGTCAGTAGGAAGAGTAGGAAAGGATCAACACCCTGAGTGGGTTGCTAAGTGTTTCTGGCTTCAAATCATTTCCATTCTATAGCAAAAGAGATTCAATAAATATTCTTCTGAATAAAATTGATGAAGGTACTCAGTGTACAAATTGATATTCACCTCATCTTTTTATTTCCAGAGAAAACCCAATTACTGAGATTCTGAATTATTCTGGAAGGAAAATGCTATAGTATAATTAACATGCTTTTCCTTCTGTTATTTTAGATTGGGGATTTATGACCAAAGATGAACAAGAATAAAAGATAAATAAACTTTGTACAATTAAAAGTTCATGTTATTTTACTGCTTCAGAATGAAATATCATAAATATTTAAAATAAACCTTATATTGTAAAATATTTTCAAATAATCTGTAACCAGATATTTATGTTCTTCAATTTGAAAAATACTGAAAAATGGTGAATATCCACAGTGAACTTGAAAAGAATCTTAAAATCTGACTTCACAGGTTCATCTAACATATAAATTGTTTGAAGTTACTAATACACAAACGCACACACAAATGATACAATGCCACTTGGACATAATAAGTGAGCCATAGTTCTAACATAGTGTGAAGAAAAAGCACTCCCATACACAGTGAGAGAAACTGTCACTACTTTGCAGGAAAATTGACCACCATGGATAAAAGATTCTATAGTGTGCATAAACATGTGCTTATGTAGATTCATATGCTTAATCAGATGGTAGACATATTTTGTACCTACTAGACATTATTCTGTACCAATAAAATATTTATTTACCATCTTTCTACAACAAGAAGGTAAAATGCAATTAGAAAATTAGACCACACAAAAACTAGTGAAATAGAAAATAATGCTAGCCTCACAACTCCTGATCTTTTGTAGTTACGTCAATTAAAATAAATATAATTATGCAGCTACAATTAGAACATGAGGAAATTTAACTGGAGAAGAACAGAAAAATCTATTTTTTCAAATTACATATACAATTTTTCAATCCTATGTAAAATTTTTTTTATCAAAGGCATGACAGAAGTAATGAACCTTGAAAAGTATAAGATGGCATGTGCCTCACTCTCTTAGAAAGGTATAATTTGAAAATGTGTTATCTAAATCAAACATGTTAATTTTTATAGCTTTTAGTGCAAGTTAATTTTAGTTTCATTTCTGATTTCATAAGATATTAAATCATTCTTACAAAGCACTCTCTTCATTTACATATTAGATAAGCTAGCCACAGAGAGCTCACTTTATTACAGTTCCCTTGCAGGCATGGGGTTGCTGCTGTATAACCTGAAGAGGGACTTAGGCTGCGACACAGTTGTGACTGATCTGCTAAGATTAGAGAGCAGAGAAGAGGAGGAACAGGGACACCATCTGCTGTAAAGCAGAAGAGTCTCTTTCCTGCATACAAGGTCGAGTGGTAGACCATAGAGCTTTGTAACCTTACTTGAAGTAAGCAATGATTCCTGGAGCCAGTACATTCTTCCACAGAATATTTTATCTAGATGCTAATTTTTAAATTTCCCTAGCTGTCTTCAGTATGTTCATTTAAGACTAATCCTTTTAAGATATCCTAAATATCAACTGACATTTCACACTTGAACACTCTTTCTCTTCCTACTTCTGAATTGATTACTTCCTCCACAGTCATTTCAGCAGCCATAGTAATGTTATACTGATAATTATCCAACCTCAGTCCTATGTTTATTTTAGGTGATTTTCCACCTACCACCTCCAACCTAACTCTTGAATATGTATTTCCATATCACCATTGTTGAGTTCAGACTTGAGAGTAAACTGTCCTTCTCATTTTCAGATACTTATTGTGTGGTTACCTACAGTGATGGGCATGTGAGCTAGAGATAAAACACACCTGGTTTCTCTTAAACTTCAATATACATGATTGTTTCTCTTCAGCACGACCTGATATACTCAATTAGACATGCCTGACACTATGTCTCAATCTTGCATCTTTGAGAATAACTAGAAGCAGTCCTCAGAGGCCCCATCACAATTAAGGGGCACACAGAAACACATTCATAACAATGAACAAATATATATTGTATGTTCATGAAGCAAACAGGTAAGCCTGTAAGTTATCAGATAATACAAATATTAGAAGTCAGATAAAAGAATCTGAGACAAATGAAGGCTTTTCTAAACAGAAAGTTGGTCTCAATGGGTAATTCTGACATCCCTGCTCTCAAATCTTCAGCAGCAAACACAGATAATTCTTTCACTCACACACAGTGAAATTGCAGGTCACTGACTTCACTGGTATCGTCTCCTCATAGGAGCACAGATAGACTTCTAGAGTCCCCTCAAATACTCTATCATCCCTTTATTATATAATCCATCTGCAGTAGAGCTAATATTGAAAACATCCAAGTCCTGAGGAGTTAGAGGCGTGGCAGAGAATTTCGGGGAAAACCCCAGTGTCTACTGTGGAAAAGAAAATGAATAAAACTCAAATTCCCATTTTCCCCTTGAAAGCACAAGACGAGTCACGAAAAAGACAGCACCACAGAAAAGATCTAGGAATCGAAGTGAGGAATAATGATATTTGAATGCATACTTTCCCCCAAGGCATATGAATGCCAAATTTAGATAATGAATAAATGGAAAAAAAGACGTACTCAACTGTAAAATCTCTGTTAAATTTAGTCATCCTCCAATCAATTGTTCTTTTGAGTGGATAGATAGCAAAAGCAGGAAAAAACCCAGTAATCACCACATTTCCTTTACCAGTTAAACGGTAATTCATTCTGACTAAGCACTCAATGATGCTGTAGGAACACACAAGAATAGGAATCTGCAGAAAGCAAGAGATAAAAATCCAAGAGAACAGCATGTTAACAAAGTATCAGGCCATCCGTGAGAATGATAATGTGAACTCTAAATGTTCCAGCATGGATATGCACAGCTCATATGTGTGTTCATGATGGTTTTTAAATTTTTGGTGGCTGAATTTAATCACTTGAATCATCCTGAGTATGTTCTGACAAGAATCTTCACTCCCCTGTGGATTTCTTTTACACTTTCTTCCCGCAGGCTTTGAATCTGAGGCCCTGCATTAAGAATCACAAACAAGATGGTTTAAAAATATTTTTTAGGATCTTCTCTAGCCACAGGCAGTATGACTTCATCCAAGATCATAGAGAACCTGTCCCAAGGCATGAAATTCTCTTGTTGGATTTGTCCACAAGTGTGAACCAGGAAACTATTTGTGAGAAAGTCATTTATGATGATACAAACATGTTAAACCAGATGATGCCATAATAGATGAAAGGGAAGAGGGCCAGAAAAGGCCCATGCCAGGCCTGACCAACTCACAACAGTGGACACGATGCTCTGCAGAAATAGAGACTATCAATTGTTTTGCTTTCCAGGGTCTTCATAAGTCACAGAGTATTCCTTCTTCTATAAGTGCATGTCTGAATGAATATATTATGTCCATGGCTAACTCTAAATACTTTGTCTCTTTCTGATGAAAATAATGGTTCTGCTGAATTGATTTCTAAATGATCAATTTTATGTCAATGAAAAAAATATCAATTTTTCTGTTTGAATCTGATCTTTGATCTTCTGTAATATTCTATTCACTATGAATCACTGAATCAACATATTGTCATGGTACACTCTATTTTTTGAACATTGGGTCCACTTGTGACTTCTTCATTTCTTAGATCACAGTGGTGTTAAGAAATATAATACCTTAGAAATTCACCTAGGCTTTCATCCCCCCAAAGCATTGAATAAATCTGTCAGGAGAAGTGCTCTGTTTTTAAAAGCATAGAGATGAATTCAGTCCAGGACTCTACTGTGTGTTGCACTGTAGCCATGATGATGCTAATGTAAAGGTTACCACAATGAAAACTATACATATTATACAAAGTGAATTATTGTGTGAACAATGACTTCTCCTTGATAGGGATGAACCAATATTATTGGACTAGGACAGAGCTAAGTGAGGTTCACTATCCTTTCCACCCTCCTCTATTTTAACAGCCTGCGTGAAGTAGCCAGTTTTCCCACTGCAACTCTTTATTGTTTTGCTTATTTTTGCTATTCTGACTGGGATAGGATGAATTATTAAAAAAATTGTGTTTGCATTTCCATAATAGCTGGTGATGATTATCTTTTTAGGAAGATTTCTTAGGTTCTATTTTATTCTTTTGAGAACTCTTTGTAAAGGTTCCAGGCCTGTTTTATTTTTATTTTAAATAAAATTAAGTTAATTTTTTAAAATAATTAATCAATTAATTAATTTTCTAGCCTGATCATAGCTTCCCCTCCCTCCCTTTTCTCCCCGCAACATCTCCGCTCTCCATCCAGCACTTCCTCTCCCTTCCCTTGAGAAAAGTGTAGTCCTCCCATGTATATCAGCCAGTTCCAGGTCCATTTTAAAAATTGGTCATTTGTTTATTTGACTCATGGCTTCTTTAGGTTTTTTTTTGTATTTTCTGGATATACCTCTTTGAGATGTATAGCTGTCAAAGATTCTCTTCCATTATGTGGGCCCCCTTTTCACCATGTTGAATGTTTCTTTAGCCATAAAGAAGATTCTTAGTTTTATGAAACTCCACTTGTCAGTTGTTCGTCAAATGGAGGCCTATTCAGAAAGTCTCTAAGTGTTAATTAAATCTATCTAGTAGCTCAATGTTCTTCATGTGAGATTTACTTAAGGCCTTCAAAGACACAAAGAATTTGATTATCTTCATTCATTTTGCTCCATAACCCACAGCATGCACAGTTGTCACTGCTGGATGTTCTTTGTGATTATCACACAGTGGTGGCATCTCCAAAATGCTGAGGGACTCCACTACTTTTATTAGAAAACTGTGGAAACCTGATGAAGTGAAGGAAAGAAGGATTGTATTAGGTCCTTGTTAGTATATCCATGAAAACTATTTGGAATTTTAAATCTATCCCATCTCTGTACTCCTGGCTACAAAGGTAAATGAGTTTGTCTTCAATGGTCAAACAGGCCAACATGACAGCATTTAGAATTACTGTGAAAACCAATCTTGGAGCGTTAGTGTTAGAGAATTTTCTAGAGAATGTTAGTTTGCAGAGGGAGATCCTAAGTATAGATAGCACCAGTTAATTGGTCATGGTTCCAAAAGGAATGAAAAAGAAGAAAAAATGATGGAATGTCTTTCTGTATGCTGTGAATGTGTTGCTCTGATTGGTTGATAAATAAAATGCTGATTGGCCAGTAGCCAGGCACGAAGTATAGGCAAGATAAACAAAAAGGAAAATTCTGGGAGAAGAAGGCTGAGTCAGGAGATGCCAGCCCACCATCCAGGGAGCAGCATGTAACCAGCACATACATAAAGCAATGGAACACATGGCAACATATAGATGAACAGAAATGGGCTGAGTTTAAATGTAAGAACTAGTCAGTGGTAGGCCTAAGCTAATGGCTGAGCAGTTTTAATTAATATAAGCTTCTGAGTGATTATTTTATAAGCAAGACATGGGACTGCAGGGCGCAGGCAGGACAGGAGAAACTTCTAGCTATTAAAAAAAACTTCTAGTGATTAAAAAACTCAAGGCCTGTCAGCTGAAGATAGATGCCTCAACAAAAGATGTAAATAGTAGCAACCTACATTCTCTGCTTCCTCACTGTGTGGAATCACGTGTGTTCAGCTGCTTTCATCTCCTAAAGATATGGCCTCCTGCAGTGACAGAATAAAATCTCAAACTGTGAGCCAAGAAAAATCCACATACATCATTTTGTAAGGTACTGATTTTAAAGAAGCAAAACAAATGCCTAAGAAAGCTGCATATCCTCATCACTGTCTTCTGTCTTCTTAGAAGTCTAAAAGCAAAACCATAACTGACCATTAAAAATATTGGAAAACAAATTGTCTTGATTAGGGTTCCTATTACCCTGATTATTTTAAAAAGTTGGTTTACAAAAAATCAACTTGAGGCGGAAAAAGTTTAATTCATCTTATATCTTGCAGTCCATAATCTAGTGAAATCATGGAAGGAACTCAAGGCAGGAACCTGGATGCAGGAACTGACTTAGAGGCCATGGGAGAAACTGCTTATTTCCTTATTCTTTATGACTTGCTTAGTCTGATTTTTTGCAGCAAAGAATGTTTGCCCATATGTAGCACAACTCACCATGAGGCAGACACTCATATCGATCAAGAAAACCATTGTATGCCTGGCTTTTCCACAGGCAAATCTTTTTTTGTATTGTCTCAATTGAAGTTCTCTTTTTCCAACTGACACTATCTTCTGTCAAGTTGACATAAAACTAGCCAGGAAAGCCTATTAAAATAAATACTGTATCTGTTATATGATATCAATGCAAATATTTGAAAATAAATAGATCCATCCACAAAATCAGGTAATAAGCCAAGTCTTAATATTGGTAGTTATCATGTGTGTATAGATTGGTTCCAAAAGAGTAATGAAGGGTTGTGATACTCAGAAACATATTTTGGTTATTTACATAAAGGTGACAAAATTGAGATCACTGGGTGCATACTTGGAGCCTTCACCCCCCCCTACTGAGTCTTTCACAAGGTACAGGAAGGTAATGTGCATACTAACATAGGAGAATGGAAAACACAACAGAGTTGCAAACCCTGTGATTGATGATGGTGACCTTCCTGCAAGATATGCTGGTGCAGTAATGGCACCAAAGTTGTGGTCATAACCAACCATTATCTGATTGGATTTATGGCCTACTCCATAAAATAGAATCCATTCCTGAAACTTCCCAGTGCCAATAATCTGGTGTTAGATAGGTCATGGACCTAGGGGGAAAATACTTCTGTTATACTTAAGGAGCATATGACTTTAGGGTACTAAATGACTTCTAACAACATTTTGCTATAGGAAGTACCTTGTTTATCCATCATCAAAGATGCTTCCTCCTACAGTAGACAGGAATAAAAACTGAGACCCACAACTGGACAATGTACAGTTTCTGAAACCTTAGTACACTCAATTCTAAATTGAATGGATCTATCAAATCCCTCCCCTCTGGCCTTAGGGAACTCTATGGAAGAGGAGGCAGAAAGATTGTAAGAGATGGTGAAGACAGAAGATACTAAGGAATATATAGGGAACTCAAGAAATTAAACATCAAAATTCCCAACAGTCCAATTAAGAAATGGGCCATAGAACTAAACAGAGAATTCTCAGCAGAGGAAACACAAATGGCTGAAAGACATTTAAGGAATTGCTCAACATCCCTAATCATTAGGGAAATGCAAATCAAAACAACTCTGAGATACCACCTTACGCCAGTCAGATTGGCTAAGATCAAAAACACTGAGGACACCTTGTGCTGGAGAGGATGTGGAGCTAGGGGAACTCTCCTCCACTGCTGGTGGGAATGCAAGCTGGTACAGCCACTGTGGAAATCAATATGGCGCTTTCTTAGAAAATTGGGAATCAATCTCCCCCAAGATCCAGCTATACCACTCTTGGGCATATACCCAAGGAATGCTCAATCATACTATAAGGGCACTTGCTCAGCTATGTTCATATCAGCATTATTTGTAATAGCCAGAACCTGGAAACAACCTAGATGCCCTTCAACCAAAGAATGGATAAATAAACTGTGGTACATATATACAATGGAATACTACTCAGCAGAGAAAAACAATGACATCATGAGGTTTGCAGGCAAATGGAGGGATCTAGAAAAAATCCTCCTGAGTGAGGTAACCCAGACTCAGAAAGACAAACATGGTATGTACCCACTCATAGGAGAATACTAGTTGTGGAACAAGGATGACTGGACGGCTACTCACAACACCAGGGAGGCTACCTGGATAACAGGACCCCAAGAAAGACACGGGGATCGCCCAATGACAGAGAAATGGATGAGATCTACATGAACAGTCTGGACGTGAGTGGGGGTAATGAGGGGCGAGGGGCGAGAGAAAGAGAACTTGGGGGAGTGGGAGATCCCAACTGGATCAAGAACAGAGAGGGAACACAAGGAATGTTCATGATAAATGAAGACCACATGAGAATAGGAAGAAGCAAAGTGCTAGAGAGGCCCACAGAAATCCACAAAGATGCCCCCACAATAGACTGCTGGCAATAGTCAAGAAATAGCCCGATTTGACCTACCCTGGTGATAGGATGGCCAAACACCCTAATTGTGGTGCTAGAAACCCCATCCAGTGACTGAGGGAACTAGATGCAGATATCCACGGTCAGGCCCTGGGTGGAGCTCCGGGAGTCCAATTGGCGAGAAGGAGGAGGGTTTATGTGAGCAAGAGTTGTTGGGACCAGGGATGGATGGAATACAGGGACAAGTGGCCAAACGAATGGAAACACATGAACTGTGAACCAATGGCTGAGGGGCCCCCAACTGGATCAGGCCCTTTGAATGGGTGAGACAGTTGATTGGCTTGATCTGTTTAGGAGGCATACAGGCAGTTGGACCGGGTCCTGTGCTCAGTACATGAATTGACTGTTTGAAACCTGGGGCTTAGTAGAGACCCTTGGCTCAGCCTGGGAGGAAGGGACTAGACCTGCCTGGGCTGAGTCCACCAGGTCGATCTCAATCCTCGGGGGAGTCTTTGCCCTGGAGGAGATGGAAATGGGGGGTGGGCCGGGGGGAGGGGGGTGGGGTGGGAGGAGGGAGAACGGGGGAATCTATGGCTGATATGCAAAGTTGAATTATATTGTAAAATAAAATAAAATAAATTCAAAAAAAGAAGATATTAAGGAAATAAGGCCTTGGAAACACAGCAGGACCAATTCCCACACAAACACACAGAGATTATGATAGTATGCACAGGGCCTGTTCAAGTCTAAGTCAGATGGAGTACCAGCACTGAGAGGAGAAGAAGACACATGATCCCATCTCTAATCCAAAAGCAACTGCTAATTGTTATGCACTCACAAAGGAAAAATTAAATGTCCCCTTACACAGTCTCACTGGGTATCCAAACTACACATAAGGGATAACTACTTACCAAGAAGTAGAATGTCAACATAAAAAAAAGAAACTCAATGGCATTTTTGGTTTGAAACAAATTACTCAGTTCTTGAGTTGGTACTCCAATAGTGGGCTGTAGATAGGTAATGTCTCCCAGCAATTTTTGAAAGTCATTAAGAGTCTGCAGTTGATATCTCCTGAGTTGTACCTTTTTGGGTTGAATTTTTGCAGACCTATTTTATATCCTAAGTATTAATAGAATCCCTTCTTTGTAGTTTTTCAGAAGCAATTTGTAATCCCCAACAAGGCAAAATTTTCTTTATTTCTTCAAGCATTTTCTCTAAGGAATCTACATTTGAATTAGCTAGTAAGATATTGTCCATATAATTGTATAGATTGAGGAAACTGTTTATTTATCATTTCCAATGGTTGTTGTACAAAATATTTTCACAGGGTGGGGCTATTTAACATTCCCTGTGGGAGAACATTCCATTGATATCTCTTAACAGGCTGAGAATTATTATAGGTAGGCACCATTAAGGCAATTTTTCTCTATCCTTTTCTTGTCAAGGTGTAGTGAAGAAACTGTCTTTTAAATCAGTAACTATAAGAGGCAATCATTTAGGTAACAGAGAAGGCAAAGGAATTCCAAGCTGTAAATAGTCTATTGTCTGAATCACCTTATTAACAGCTCTTAGATCTGTTACCATTCTTCATTTTCAAGATTTCTTTTTAATAACAAATACAGGAGAATTCCAAGGGCTGGTCGATTCTTCAGTATGGTGAGCATTTAGCTGCTCCTGTCCCAGCTGTTCTAAGGCCTGTAGTTTCTCTGATATTAGAGGCCATTGCTCAACCCATACAGATTTGTCTGTTAACCATTTTAAAGGTAGGGCTCTTGGTACCTTTGAAAGATCAACAGCTGTTGTGCCCTGTTCTTGTACATCCTGAAAAGACAGTGATTGTTCTTTATAATACCTTGTAATATTTTCCCCAGATGTATACATTAGTTCATGGTTTGTTTCTGAGATTGGAGGAATGTTAATCTGGGTATTCCATTTCTGTAAAAAGTCATGTCCCCATAGGTTAATTGCTGTTAGCCACATATGGCTTTAATTTTCCTCTCTGTACTCAACTCATCTCACTCTTTGTTTTATCTGAGACAATGTTAATCCCTAAAATCTGAACATTTACTTCCTGAAGAGGCCAATTTGGATATCAAGATTGTGGTGCAATTATTGTTTCATCTGCACTTTTGTCTACTATATCTTCAGTTACAATGTCATTTATTCATATTTTTAACTTTGGTCTTTGATCATTTATAGAATTTGTCAAAATATTTGCTTATGGTTTCTCCTGAAAATTTTGATTTATCTTCTATTGCTATTCTATCATCCAGAGCAGTATGTTTTTTTTACAATAGGAATTAGGTTCTTTAATTGTTCTGGGAAGGAGTTTCTCCTACAGTAACAGGAAATAACTGAGCAAAATTTGATATGGTGGCCTGCCAGGGGCCCCTAAAATGTTTCCTGATGGCAAAGGGTTATTTTGTCCCTTGTTGATCTGCATTCATTGGTCCAATGTCAGCCTTTGCCACATCTTCTGCATACTCCAAAAGAGAGGGGCATTCTGTTGGGGTTATTCTTAGAAATACATTGTTTCTAGGAACAGCATGCCAACAATTGCTTTTTAGATCACCTTGTTTCTCACAATTAAAATACCCACAAGTCTTGATTTTTCTTCAAGCCTCTGGAAATCACTACTTGTATTCAAATATCATCATAGTTATGAGATTCAATATTGACTATATCTCAGATTTATCCCTCTATGGGTACTGATCTTGCCTTTAAAGCCCTAATTATGCTTTTGCATTGTGAATGAGCATTTTCAAAAGCCAGAGATTCACCTGTTATTTGTCTAGCTTCTGAATTTGGTATCATTATATTTACTGATAAAGTCAATCTTTGTAAGAAATCAGTGAAGATTTCTTTTGGTCTCTGTATGACTTTAGTAAATGACTCAGTTCTCTTTCTAACTTCTTCAGTTCTGTCCCAAGCATTCAAAGATGCTGCATAGCATAGAGCCAAAGTGTGGTCATCATATAGAGACTATCTTTGTACATTAGCATAATTGCCCTCTCCAAGAAGTTGATCTTGGGAGATTTCAATACCTCTATCCCTCCTTCATTGTTCAATGGTCCTAACCTCATCTTTCTACTAGATTCTCCACTGTAATTGAAGACTAGGCTCCAATACTGCTGAAACTAAATCTCTCCAGTCTTGTGGGATAATTCTGTTACAAGTTGACTGTGAGTTTAACATCTTCTTCACAAAAGGTGAATGCATACCATAGGAGACTATCACTTCCTTAAATCTCCTCAAATCTAACATTTCCACAGGAGTCCATTCAGCTCTTGCATAGCCTTGGGGATACCTATCATTTGGCTGTTCCTGTAATGTGAATAGATAAATTAAGGTTGGTTGTCTGAAAACCTTGGGCTATTCCTCTCTAACCTTATATTGCAATGCTGGATTGGTTCTCATTTAAATTGTACTGTATGGGTCTGAATATCTCTATGATCTGTTTCAACAAGTTTTCCTATGACTTGTATCATGGTACTCATATTAACCAACTTTTTTATGAATAAAACAAGAATAATCAAACTAATGATGTTTATAATTGGCATTACATAAATCCCATCTAAGTTAATTATCCTCTAATTTAATATTTCCATTTTAAACCATCCATTGTGTAATCATACAGAGAACTAACTCCCTCTATCAAAATATAGCTTCCCATTTTTTTTTCGGTTTTTCGAGACAGGGTTTCTCTGCGTAGCTTTGCGCCTTTCCTGGAGCTCACTTGGTAGCCCAGGCTGGCCTCGAACTCAGAGAGATTCGCCTGCCTCTGCCTCCCGAGTGCTGGGATTAAAGGCGTGCGCCACCAACACCCGGCTAGTTTCCCATTTTTTAATGGGGAAAAAAATTCTCTTTATGTCTTTTTTTTTTTAAAACTAATTCCTGCCTTTAAGAAATCCCAATTGTCTCACCAAATCTGCTGACAATGATGGTGAAGATGTGAAGCTGACTGGTGCTGAGTAGAACAGTAGAAGTCCAATCATATTTTCAAGGCAGCTAACTAGTTTGGCAGCAGCCTGAGGAGAGGAGAGGGTCCAGGGAAAACCCACAACCCACCGGGAAAGGGAAACTGATGTCTGAAAAATGCACACAGAGGATTGTGGGGAGGAAGCACATGTAGTGGAAGCTGCCTAAAGGCAGAGTTGGCTGGAGGTGAGGGGCTAAGTCTGACAATGTTTGGAACCCAATCACCTGTGGAATTTGCTGTGGAGAGGCTGCAACAGAAAAAATTCCAGACTCGCTCAGTGGGCATGATGCATGATACTTATTAGTCTTAATAATAAATACTCAGAGTCAGATGTCATGGTAAAAGTTAAAACATCAGAGAAGAAAGGAACAGCCACAGTCAACACCTACCTCTCTAACTCCTCAGACTGAAAAGGGGGCAATCTCCTGTCTCCACCCTGCTTTATCACTTCTCTCTGCCCAGCCATGTCACTTCCTGTCTCCTGTCTGTACATACCCCCAGTCCTCTATGGTTAGCTAGTGGCAAGCTCCAACCTCTTATCTTCAGGCAAACTATTTGTCAGAACAGAAACAAAATATCACAACACAAAACTTCATATTAATGCATATTCATACAATTTTATCAAATATAAAGCCTTTATAATATTATGAGGTACATCACTGTCCTATGGAAACAGTAAAAACACACAAAAAAATCAAAAATATTCATGAAAACACCATCCCTGTTAACTATGAGCTTCTTAAATATAGCATATACTTCCTTTTTTATATTTTATAATTTAATTTAATTTTACATATCAGCCACAGATTCCTTCTTCTCCCCCCTCCCGATACACCCCCCCCATCCCTTCCCCCCAACCCACCCCCCATTTCCATCTCCTCCAGGGCAAAGACTCCCCTGAGGATTGTGTTCAACCCGGTAGATTCAGTCCAGGCAGGTCTAGTCCCCTCCTCCCAGGCTGAGCCAAGTGTCCCTGTATAAGCCCCAGGTTTCAAACAGCCAACTCATGCACTGAGTACAGGACCCAGTCTCACTACCTGGATGGCTCCCAAACAGATCAAGCTAATCAACTGTCTCACTTATTCAGAGGGCCTGATCCAGTTGGGGGCTCCTCAGCTATTGGTTCATAGTTCATGTGTTTCTATTCATTTGGCTTTTTGTCCCTGTGCTTTATCCAACCTTGGTCTCAACAATTCTCACTCATATCAACCTTCCTCTTTCTCACTGATTGGACTCCTGGAACTCCACCTGGGGCCTGGCCTTGGATCTCTACATCTACTTCCATCAGTCATTGGATGAGAGATCTATCACGATAGTTAGGGAATTCGGCCATCTGATCACCAGAGTAGGTCAGTTCAGGCTGTCTCTCAACCATTGCCAGTATTCTATTGTGGAGGTATATTGTGGAGGTGCCCTTGTGGTATGATTGAGCATTCCTTGGGTATATGCCCAAGAGTGGTATAGCTGGATCTTGGGGGAGATTGATTCCCAATTTTCTAAGAAAGCACCATATTGATTTCCAAAGTGGTTGTACAAGGTTTCATTCCCACCAGCAGTGGAGCAGAGTTCCCCTAGCTCCACATCCTCTCCAGTATAAGCTGTCTTCAGTGTTTTTGATCTTAGCCATTCTGACAGGCATAAGATGGTATCTCAGAGTTGCTTTGATTTGCATTTCTCTGATAATTAGGGATGTTGAGCAATTCCTTAAATGTCTTTCAGTCATTTGAGTTTCCTCTGCTGAGAATTCTCTGTTTAGTTCTATAGCCCATTTCTTAATTGGACTGTTGGGCATTTTGATGTCTAATTTCTTGAGTTCCCTTATATATTCTGGATATCAGTCCTCTGTCAGATGTGGGGTTGGTGAAGACCTTTTCCCATTCTGTAGGCTGTCGCTTTGCCTTGTTGACCGTATCCTTTGCTCTACAAAAGCTTCTCAGTTTCAAGGGGTCCCATTGATTGATTGTTTCTCTCAGTGTCTGTGCTACTGGTGTTATATTTAGGAAGTGATCTCCTATGCCAATGCATTCAAGACTACTGCCTACTTTCTCTTCTATCAGGTTCAGAGTAACTGGATTTATGTTGAGGTCTTTGATCCACTTGGACTTAAGTTTTGTGCACAGTGACAGATATGGATCTATTTGCAGCCTTCTGCACGTTGACATCCAGTTATGCCAGCACCATTTGTTGAAGATGATTTCTTTTTTCCATTGTACAGTTTTGGCTTCTTTGTCTTAGTGTCTGCATTACATCTGTCCCAGTATTTCTGGCTTTCAAAGTCTCCATTGAGAAATCAGGTGTTAATCCGATGGGTTTGCCTTTATAAGTCACTTGGCCTTTTTCCTTTGCTGCTCTTAATATTCTTTCTTTATTCTGTACGTTTAGTTGTTTAATTATTATGTGGCGAGAGGACTTTTTTGGGGGGTCTAGTCTGTTTGGTGTTCTATAGGCTTCTTTTATCTTCATAGGCATTTCCTTCTTTAAGTTGGGAAAGTTTTCTTCTATCATCTTGTTGAATATATTTTCTGTGCCTTTGTGTTGGTATTCTTCTCCTTACTCTATCCCTATTATTCATAGGTTTGGTCTTTTCATGGTGTCCCAAATTTCTTGGACATTTTGGGTCGTGACTTTGTTGGCTTTAGTGTTTTCTTTGACTGATGAATCTATTTCTTCTACTGTATCTTCAATGCCAGAGATCCTCTCTTCAATCTCTTGCATTCTGTTGGTTATACTTGCATCTGAAGTTCCTGTTCGTTTCCTCAGATTTTCTATTTCCAGTATTCCCTCTGTTTGTGTCTTCTTCATTTTTTCTATTTCCCTTTTCAGGTCTTGGACTGTTTCCTTCATCTGTTTCATTCCTTTTTCATGATTTTCTTCCAGGGTTTCATTGTTTTCTTCTGCTCTGTTTGTCCTTTCCTCTAGTTTTTTATAGCATTCTTCCCATTTTTTGTTTGTCTTTTCCTCAATTTAATTTGTGATTCCTTCTATATAAGCCTCTACCTTCTTCATGATGTTATTCATAAGGCTGTTTTCTTCTGCTTCTTCCAATTTTTGGTGTTCAGGTCTAGATGTTGGAGGAGGGCTAGGTTCTGGTGATGCTGTATTGCTCTTCATTTTGTTGTATATACTTCTGCCTTGATGTTTGCCTATCTCCTTGTGATTCATTCTTGGTCTTATCAGCACACATGGTCCAGACAGAGCTGACAGATTCAGGAAGTCTCTCTCTCTTGTCCAGATGGGTGCTCTCTTGTTCAGATGGGAAGCCCAGGGCAGAATGGGAGCTCTTGTCCACATGGGATGTCCGGGGCAGGATGGGAACTGGGGGCTGGTCTCTGAGTCTCAGGAAGTGGCTGGTGTCTCAGGCAGATGGGTGTGGGGGCAGGGTGTGGAGATTGCAGGGTCTGCTGGAGGTCTTGGCAGGGGATCCTTCCCGGTGGGGGTAGAAGGGATCCTGCCCAATGGCCAGAACCTGGGGCCAAGTTGGGCAGGTCTTCCCAGGAGTGTCTGGTGCCCAGGGATGGGATCTAGGCTGAGCCCAGGCATTCAGCTCTTGTCCAGATGGGAAGTCTGGGGCAGGATCAGCATATACTTCTTATTCCAAGAAGGAAAGAAACAGGAAGATGGTAATTTTGGGTGCTGCTATCTGCTTTTGTCTTTTTTTTGGGGGGTGGGTGATTTATTCCTTGGGTTCTGTTGCCCTCCATGATTCTGAGGAGTTTGGTGGATGTGTGTTGCCTGGTATGAAATATTTCTGGGAATCCTGCTAGGTGTGGCCATTGAAGGTTCCAGGTAAAATGTGTTTCTAGGTATTTGGACTTGAGACTTATGAATGGGGATAGTCAAGAGGGATGAGGTTGAGGTTATCCAAAGGAAGAAGAAAAGTGGGGTGTTCTACTAGTATCTACTTAGTTCCCTGGAAATGGAGGCAGAGAGTGAGGAAAGACCATAGCAGGCAGTCTGGTGTAGAGCTGGGGATGAGAATAGGGAATTAGATTTGGAGAAGCTAATGGAGAAAGTAGATGTCTGCAATTAGTCTACCTGCTTCCTTGGTCAACAAAAAACTATTCTGTCAGTAGAAGGCTTTCTGGAGAGATTTGAGTCAGGCTCCACAGAAGAAAATATAGGCGTGGCACTGGGAACCTGGCCAAAAGTGAGTGACTAGACATGTCACATGCCCTAGAAGAGAATCCATTCTGGATATTTGCTACATGTGCAAATATTCAAACTATCTTTAAATGATTCTATTAATACCATAGCCTAGTAGTATTTTCAACATGGGTTTCAGAGAAACTTTAATTTTTGCAACAGGCAACAGTTATTTCAGAGACTTCTGAGTGCAAAGCTTGTAATGGGAAATTCATATTATCACATACAGACATTCAGAAACATTACAGAAGTGGGGGTGGGGGAGAAGATTGAAAAAGCTGGAGAATGAAGAGGTAATATATGAAAATTTAAACCAAGCAGAAGAGAGATTTCTACAAAGAACACTTTTGCTGTGGATATCATTCTGTATGCTGTGAATATGTTGCTCTGATTGGTTAATAAATAAAGTGCTGATTGGCCAGTAGCCAGGCAGGAAGTATAGGTGGGACAAGAGAGAGGAGAATCTGGGAACAGGAAGGCTGAGTCAGGAGTTGCCAGTCAGACAGAGGAAGCAAGATGTGAAGGCAGAACTGAGAAAAGGTACTAAGCCATGTGGCTAAACATAAATAAGAATTATGGGTTAATTTAAGTGTAAGAGCTAGTCAATAGTTAGCCTGAGCTAATGGCCTAACAGTTTTAATTAATATAAGCCTCTGTGTGTTTTCTTGGGCCCAAGTGGCTGCAGGACTGGCACATTAGAGTGATTTGTCCTGACCATGTGCCAGGTGGGACACAGGAAAACTTCAGCTACAAATGGCACCTAAAGGCTTGAGTTTCCACCCAAGTTTCTGCTTCACGTCTTATGTGGGCAGTGAGACACCACAATATGCGAGCTTGAGCTACTCTATGGTGGGTTCATGGTGTGCAGGCTTGACCTATGCCACGCTACACAGAGATGTCTCCAAACTGTGCACTGTGCTGTGTGGTGGATATAGTTCTTGCTAGTTAAAAAAATGTTTTTGGGCTACATGCTGCTTTGATAGAGGCATAGACTCATTGCCTCCCAGAGTCCGGTGGTGAGCATGGTTCCTCCGAAGCTCATGGTAAACATAGTTCCACCATGTTGGAAAGCTGAGGTGGGCAGAGCCAGCAGCCACAGCTGCCTTTTCAGTCCTGGTAATACTGCAGTTTAAAGCAATAGGTTCACAATAAGGCAGATTCAGATGGAATAGTTTATAATGTGTGTAAAAATGTATGTAGGCTTGGAAGAGAGAGAAAAGGAATATGTGCAGTTATATAAAGACAATCTTGAAAGAGATTTGTATTCTGTAATAATCAAAACATTTCCTCAAAAAATGCTCCTAGTACTTTGGATAGAAACAAGTCCAAAAATGATAGAAAATGTGAATAAATACATCTTGAGAAAATTTGAGAGGAACATCAAGCCTAAAGGTGAAATGAACATTCATTGACATTATAAGAATGAAAAACATAGAGTACATTCATGACTCAGACAGTATCAGATATCAATGGAAAGACATTGTAGACTGAGTTTAATACACTACAGTGATACTATGCAGTTCTTATAAAAAAAATCTGATGGCATTGTTAGAGAAAATGGAAAAATTAACCCTAAATAAACAGAATCTGAAGGAACTACAAAGTGTTCCAAAAATATGACAGCAGGCAATAACATGGAGGCATCAATGCCCCCAATTTCACATGACATTAAAATTATAGTAGTGAAACTATTTGGCACTGAAATGAAGACAGGAGCATCAATGTGAATGAAAGAGGGACAGCATTACTCATATTCAGTCAGGACAATAGTTGCTCCTACTATTAATTCCTACAATGCCTCACTCTTAAACATCTCATAATCCTGAGATGTTTATCAGTAAAATTTTCCTGAATCATTTCTATTGAAACAATGTGACAAATCAGTATCATTTCCTGTTTTTACTGTCATTTGAGACACTCATCAAATCTTCCTCAACTCCACCTACCAACATGCCTAGAACCTTTGCTACTGTCTCCTCTTTTCACCTTCCAGGGCTTCTTCTCTGCTTCACAGGTAAGAAGGTCTAGCTAAGCAGTGTGAGACCTGCATATGGGAAGGACATTCTTCAGAATGCACCTGGATTTCTAACACTATGCTCCATAGATAAAGAGAAAATAAAATAGAGGAGTCTAGAAACTATTTCCTAACAGTCAAACAGATTGAGAAGAGGTAGTGAGGGAGCATTTTCACATTGTATAACTTGAGTCCCACTGCTAAACAAAGCTCCATCAAATCCAAAGAGGAAAATGGAACTGACAATATTATTCACTACTGTGTTTCTGAATTAATAGTGGAACAAAATGAAAAAAATCTTAAGACCTCCCCAAATGACACTCATGAAGAAGACAGGAAAGTTCATGAAAGTCTTTTTCCCTTTAGAATTTTACTGAATTGTATGAGATGTGTGACTCACTCACACACAACCCAAATCCATGTGCAGTAGTTTAAAAAGGAATCCAGATGATGAGTACAAAAGCTGGGCATGGTCACTCAGGCTTTTTTACCCAGCATTCTGGAGGCAGAGGCAGGCAGATCTCTGTGAGTTCCAGGATAGCCTTGTCTATATAGTGAGTTCTAGCACAGGCAAGGCTGTGTAAAGAGAATCTGTCTGAACAAATAAGAAATAACCCAGAAATAAAAATGAGCACTTTATTTACATCACAGAATGTATACATCTCAAATGGAAAGTTAATGGTTAAAATTTTACACAGTAAATGTTAATGTTTACAACCATATCCACAGAGCTTACAAAAGTACATTTAAATGATCCAATCATATCTTCAGTCAATCCTTATGAGATTAATATCTAACAAATTCAGCGAAGGCCAAGAAAACAAAAGCAAATGGCTAAGGATTTAATCCAACAATGTAGAATGTGAACATTGCATTATATGGAGATAGAAAACTCAGGGACTCTCAACCTGATATGAAGTAAGAAATAACAGATTAAGTTAAATAGTAACTCAAGGGAAAGCCTGTGCTCCAAGATGGAGAAGGGAGAAGACTAACATCAGGGCTTGAAGATAAAGCAACAGAACTGAATCACTCAATCAAAGAAATAAAAGATGAAAAAGTGAACAAAATTTTAGTTGCATTCCAGCAGAATATTAAAAGATAAAAGTGAAATTCAAGCCTGGATTTGTGAGTCAAGGCAGGTTTTTAATGTCGGCACCGAGGAGGGACAGGCAGGAAGATCTATGTGAGGTGGAAGCTGGCCTTGTCTCCTTATCACATTACAGGCCAGTCAGGATGACATAGTGAGACTGCCTCAGAAATAAACTAGAAATTCAAGGTCTATTTTCTACACTGATATTAAATACCTCTAAAATATGCCCTTTGATAGACTGGTGGCATGAATATTAGGAAGCTTGTCATAGTTTGAGTGAGAATGTCACATGAATTCGAACTCTAAATCCTCAGTTGTTCAAGAAATTTTGGGAAATTTTGTTGATGGAACATTATTAAATAAAATGTGTCACTGGGGACAGGCTCTGAGAAAAAAACATCCACAAGCCACCTTTACTCTCTTTCCCTTCTTAAGGATCTGGTTGAGCATGTCTTCTCTCAGCTGTTATTCCATCAACAAAGCTGCTTGCTCTCAGCCCTCCTTGCCATTATTTACTCTTATTCCTCTGGAAGCATGAGTCAAAGCAAGCCCTTTCTTTTATAAGCTTCCTTTGTCATGGTGCTTTATGAAAGTAACAGAGTAGTAACTCCTACAGGCAACCATTGTCTGACTGCATTTAAGGCTCTCTTCAGAGAGCAATAATACCAGGTTCGGAAACCTGGTGAGGAACACAGTGTGGCGGGTAATGGGCACCATAGGGGACACACTACTGTAGATTTCCTAAAATGTCCCTATGGCAAACTTCTTGATAAATACCTGCTTACACTGACAGTAAAGTGCTGTACTCAGCCTTCATCAGTGAATCTTATTATGGCAGTGCACAGACATTAGTACAGAAAACAATAATGGCCCAAACTGAGATGCTCTACGCTAAGTGGAACATCTATCACCTCCTCCAAGGCTCAAGAAATCATTATGGTTAGATCAACCTGAAGCTTTCCTTGAGGCCCCAGTGTATGCAGAAAGAATATATTACCTCCTCTAAAACCAAGAATATGCCTGGCAGAGCCAAGAATGTCCCAAGGCAAGGGACTTGGGGAGTTATATTTTCTGACCCCAAGAACTCAACTGTTCCCAGCATAAGGGGTTAGGGTTGTCTATCTCAAGGCTGTTGTGTGCTTGGTCTCTGATGCCATTGAGATATTGTGTGTTCCCCTTGTGCCACACAGATTGACTACATTCTCATTTACTCCATCCCATTATATGATAGGCTGTTGATGCACTCCTATTTTCACTTTCAGGAAAACTGTATAGTATGCTTTACTTCTTAATAACTTTCTTGGCATAAGACGTAGATCATACAAGAACACTTGAGCCAATCTTTTCTATCTTCTTTATTCTAATCCCCTATATCTTCCTCTTCACAAGCCTGTCCAGGTCACAGGACCATCCTGGAATATATAGGAAAAGCCAGAGCCAGAGTATGGGGGAAGGATGCCTTGAAAAACCTTCTGTATCTGACTATATTACCCTGGTAATTAGTACAATGACTCAGAAGATTGGGGCTAACAATTCATCATTGCTGAGATTAGGAGCTTCCCTGAATGTCTGTTGACAGTTAATAAGAGGTGGTGGAAGGGAGTTTCTTTTTTAGAGAGGGAACCAGTTATGATCTAGTAAGTAACCTCCCACCCATGTTCAGACAGGTCTAGTTAAAATCATAGGGTCCTACTCAAAGAAAAGACATGAAAGAAGTCCTGATTTTTCATTTCTGCAATGGCCTTTGCATTATCTTTATAGAAACTCTCAACTGAGTCAGGTTCAGGTTGTGACCACAGGCTCACAACTCTGCCATCTCTGTACCTGTCTCCCTGATACTGCTCCATAGAGTTCACACTCCACACAGTCACCCTCCCAATCACAGACTGAAAATTCTTTCACGTGTTTAATGCATATGCTACCATTTTTACTGCATACCTCATTCCTGACTTCCTGTGTATAAGAACCAAAGTGATACAAGAGATGCCTAGCACTCAGGGCACCCATTACAGCTGGTCAGTGGGCACTACTCATTATAGGCAAAACCTATCTTGTGTTTCCCACTGATTCATCCTGAAACCAATTTTCTGTCTGGAATCTCCATGTTACACACCATTATTCCTGAAAAAAATTCTCACCTAATGTGCACTGAATTCAGTCTCTGCCTAGTCAGTGTCTATACTCACATCCTCAAGAGTAACAAACCCTGCAGACAATGCATCAAAAAGAACACAGAGATACAGTGTGAGTGGGAATTCAACTTACTGAAGCCATCATGTGTAGCTGGAGAGTTTCTCTCTGGGTCCTACCAAGCCCCCACAGTCCCACAGACCATTTACAAAATAAACAAACTGTTTGGCCCAATGGCTCAGGCTTCTAGCTAGCTGTCTTTGTATCTTAAATTAACTCATTTTTATTAATCTATAAGTTTCCACGTGGCTCGTGGCTTACCGGTATCTTAACATCTTGTTTTTCATTGCGGCGGCTGGCAGCATCTTTTTGTCTCAGCCTTTTACTTTTTAGACTTTTTTTTTCTCTCTTTGTTCCACCTATATTTTTTGTCTGGCTACTGGCCAATCAGTGTTTTATTTATAAATCAATCATTCAAAGCACTTCCCCTTTTTCTTTTTTTTTTAAAGGAAGGTTTTAACTTTAACATGGTAAAATTACATATAACAAAACAATTATTAAGCAAGACTTATAGTTACAATATCTAGTCTATTTATGATATCTAGTTTATTTATATTTGGCAAAATTAAAGAAGATATCCTATCTATCTTATATTTGTAAGTCTAAAGTTTTATATCTAACTTATCTTTTATCATAACCAAGGAAATTATAACTATTTAGTCTTCAACTACATCAAGACCTCAGAAGGATATACTATTACCTGAGAAACAGAAGGACGCAAGCAACTTTCGGGAGTCCTGCGAGAGTAGACAGAGACTGCTGGCAGCCTGGACTGTCATCCAAAGGGACTGCGGGGGTTTGACAGGACCCGGAGAGAAACTCTCCAGTTACAGTCATGCAAGTCTGTGTGCAACTTCTTCAAGAAATTCACATAAGATTCAAATATATTACACATGTGATTTTGTATGAAATAACTATAGTACATTCTTGCAATAATGAAGAATTACTCACTGATCAACATGCATACTGAACAGCAGGAAAACAGAAAAATACATATATGATATGTGAGCAGTGACACATGGCTACCATGTTCTCATTCAGTCATAAGAAGACAATAAATGAGAGGTTTCTCTCCATAAAGATTCTAAGAAAGTTGTTTCAAGAGGAATGGGCAGTTTCTGCAAGACAAATGAAGTAATGCTAAAAAGATACAAAATATGCAGACAGCTCCAAGACTTCAGAGACCCCCAGGAGATTAAACTAAAATTCCAAAATCTTTTAAAATTATTGCAATAAAAAACATTGAATAATGTAAAGACAGACAATAGGAGATGTTAATGGGAAGACAATGCAGACAGGGCTTAATCTTCTGCAAAGATACTAAATAATTCTTCCCAAAATCCTGCTGGCATCATATTAGGAAATGGAAAAACTGACCACAAAGGAAATGGAATCTAAAGAAATTACAAAAACCTTCAAAGTTAGGAGATCAGCAAACAAAAATTAAAGGGAAGAATTTTTCTAATTTCATAGCATGTAAAATCAGAGTAATAAAATTCATATAATAGTGAAATGAATACACAAATGATACAAATGGAATAGGGATGTAATTGTTCACAAACACAAAAAATAAATTATATTTTCCCCAGTATTAATTCTCATGTTGAAAGCCAGTAACATATACAAGAACATAATCTTGAGATTATTTAGTATAGAATATTCCACAATAATTTTTAGAAAAACAATATGGCAAACCCAATTTCATTTTCCATTTGCACATTTTGTTTTAAAAAATTCTTAGATTTTTAATTTCAGCTCATAAGTATTGATGTCTAGCAGTATATCCTCTGTTGTGTCTGATGCCTGCTGAAGTCAGAAGAAGGCATCAGATCTCCAGACATAATTGTCAGCCACCATGTGGGTGCTTGGAACTGAACCCATATCCTCTTCAAGAGCAGGAAGTGCTATTACCTACTGAGCCATCTCTTCTGCTCCCTCCAAACTATACCATACATTTCTCTCTACCTCCCAGGCTTTTTTGTTCTGTATCACAGGTTTGCAGGTTTATCAGTAAGCCTAGTCTACGAGAAAGAGATTCTTCTGAAAGTATCTGGATTTCTAACAGAGTACTGTACTTTGTAGAAAAAACAAAATAGAGGATTCTGCAAATGATTCACCAACTGCCACTGTGTCAGAATAATCAAAATACTTAGAATTTTCTGATGATATAACTTGAATTCCACCACTTCTAATTATATATCAGTCAAAACTCAAGGGCTGACATGGAACTGAGTGATTGAGATAACATTATTTTATATTACCAACTTTCTGAATTTATCATGGAACAAAAATGAAAGAACTTTACACCTGGCAATAGAATACACATGAAGAAGAGATAAAATATCATGTAATGTTCTTTCCTCCTCTGAGAATTTCTTTCCTCTGAGTCATGAGACTCATTCAAACACAGCTCTTACACTTGCAGAGTTTCTCCTGAGGAGGAGCAAGGGAGACTGCAGGCAAACTATTCTCACCCTCAGAAACCAGACTGCTGTAATTCTGCAACATCCAATCTCTACAAAGTTCACAGAGCAAGGTATAGGCATTGCCCTTACTTCTGATAGAAGTGCAAATCCATTAAACTGAATGTCATGAGACTGTGAAATAAAAAGTGAGTGTTTGAGCCAGCTGTGTCTGTACACTGCTTTAACCCTAGCATTAAGAAAGCAGAGGCAGGTAAATATCATGTAAGACCAGACCTGAGCAAGACAGAGCAACAGAGTGATGTATTTATTGAATAAAACAGAGCAAAAACCAAACAGTACCAAGTCACTTTGTCCATGCCTACATGGGAAGACTGCTTTTTGTTGGACCAAAAGACAATTTTTCTCATACACTTGAGTGATCAGAACTTTTTAAAAGATGCTTTCTAATTCTGTCCTAATCTATAGTGCATTTTATAACTAAAAATAGTGTGGCCTGGTATTCACCCACAGCATATATACTGCACTTTTCCACAATCTAAGGTATAATATTAAGAATGCATCATGACTTCTTAATGATTTCTGGATGTTGTATTTATATACTCTAATTCATACATTTCAGATGGAAAATTAACAATTATTTAAAAATTACTTTGTAACTGTTAATGTTTTCAACCATTAGTGTGGGGCTTAGTAAAGTATATTTTCTAGATCAATCAAATCTGTACTGGATTCTCATGGGACTAATTCCTTTTTTGCTGTTGTTTGGTTCTGAGATAGGCTTTCTCTGTGTAACAGCCTTAGCTGTCCTGGAACTTGCTCTGTAGACCATATTGGCCTCAAACTCAGAGATAAGCCTGCCTCTGTGTCCCAAGTGTTGGGATTAAAGATGTGCACCACCACTGCCCAGGGTCATGGGACTAATTTCTAAATAGCTCCTGGGATACTAATCCCAGCAGAAAAATCCACTCTCTTGAATAAGCAAGCAGAAGAATGGTAGAGTTAGAAATCATGGATGAATTTAAATTCCAGGAGCTGGGCAATTGCCACAATAGCATGAGAACCCTGTTTGCAAACAAGAGTTAATGTAAATGTTACTATGCTGCAACCAAAAGAAAAATGAAAAGAATCCTGATAAGCCCTAATTCATATGATCTAAGTTTACAGACTTGGGTAGATATCCACAACAGAATTTGAGAGACAGTATCCTCCTGCACAGCAGCAGAAAAACTAGTCTAACCCCTGGTTAGGTTCCTGACGCATTTCCTGGCCCTGCAGCTCCACTGGGCTGCGGTTTCCCCCACTGCACTGCTGACTGCTAATTCTCCCAGATGCCTCAGGGTGTCCTGCAGCTGAAGGGAGTTCTCCTGTCCCTACAAGATATGGAGATGACATCTGTCTTCTATTTGGTTCTGAACAATGTAGCTCCTAGAGGTCTCTCTGGGAATGCTGGGTTTTCCAGACCATGATGCCCTGGTTCAGGAAACACAGCTCCTGTAATCTAGATTTCATCATGCACACTTGCACAAATGCTGCTAAATTTTCCAGGCCCACACAACCTCTGCTTCATTTCCCCACCATTCCTCAGATCAGGCGATTGTCTGAGTCCCACTGATACCCATCTGTCCCACTCTGTTCAGGCTGCCTTCTACACAGCTTTAGCTGTCAGGCTGTCCTAGTCTTGCTCTACCAAGCTTCCCAGGTGTTGCTGCAATCATACATAAGAACTGTGTTTATAAATGAGCACAGAATGAGGCAAACAATATCATATAAGGGGTACGAGGTATCTTCATTGTACTCACGTTGACAAATTTATCCCTAGAAATCTGTGAATTAGGTAGAATAGTCATCTAATGTCATCAAGAAGGGGCATTATGATCCATGGAACTCCCCAAATTGATATCCCATAAGTCTGTTCAGCTGGTTGCATTCTCTAGATTTCTAAGGGCCAGTCCAGAAGCCTGTTTCCACTGTATCCTGTCTCAGATTAATCAGCCCTGATACAGCAGCAATTGATACAAATTATCACATGGTGTTTCACCAACAGGAGCTTGAATTTACTCAAGATTGTAGTAACCTTCTAAGTTCATGTTTCAATAAACACCAAAATGTTCTCAAACAGTACTTACTCATTAGTTGAATATGACTATTCTCTTGTACTAAAAATCCATGAAACACTTACACAATGGTATGGTTTGTCCATTGTAACACATTGCCTTGTCTAAGGTCTAAAATTTTTGAGTCTTGCTGTTTTTAGTATCAATATTCTAATATGTACTTTGGAATTGGACTACATACTTCATCTTTTTTCAGTACTTTAGAATGATCTTCCAACATAACCTTGGGGATTTCTAAGCTGTATATGAGTATGTGCATCTTCTCTTGCTCATAGGTCATGTCTTTAAAGCTTTACAGTCTCGATAGTTGTATGGATGGACTCACATGAAATTAAGCTGACTATAAGTCTTTATTATTTTCTTAAGTTTTATTTAATGTTAAATTTTCTGATACATCTACATTATTAGTATTGTGTAAAGGATTTAACAAAAGGATTCAATTCACGTGTTGAGGCTTATAGAGTGGAATTTCTAAGGTACAACAGGACATGAGGATAGCAAAATGATGTTGAGTATTTACCTGTGAACAGCAGTCTTCTGAAGGTCATTGGAGTTTGAATGATAGTCTAAACGTGATTTCAGAGCAATGCATAGACACAGCCCATTTTGGATGATGTCTGTCAATAACACAGGTTTGTACCCATATTTTCATTTGTCCCACTGCAGACCTCTCACTCTCCTCCTTGAATGCAAGGAAGAGAGTGACCTTCTTTTTTTTTTAATATTTATTTATTTATTATATATACAGTGTTCTGCCTGCATGTGTCCCTGCAGGCCAGAAGATGGTATCAGATCTCATTACAGATGGCTGTGAGCCACCATGTGGTTGCTGGGAATTGAACTCAGGACCTCTGGAAGAACAGTCAGTGCTCTTAACCACTGAGCCATCTCTCCAGCCCCGAGAGTGACCTTCTTTATTAGGCTCCCCAAGCCTCTATATTTTGTCTGTGTTGAGCCCTTTCAATGGGACAATGTACTACTATAATAGTAAGCCTGGAGCAGTGAACAAAACAATCTTCCCTACTTTAGTTGACTCAAATGCTTTCTAACATTGATTTTCTGGTGTACAAGTTTGGAGGAACAATTATGGGTTCAGTACATACTATATGAAACCTTTCCTGGGAAGACACAACATTCATATGCACCCACTCACCAAAATGGGAAATGACAACAGAACCAAGTATGCTTGCCACTGAAATCCAACTCGTTGAACCAATGGGCTTTATTGGGGTTACTTATATAAATACGAGACTGGAGTTGCTTACAAGAGCAAAAGTTACTCATAGACAGTTGCCATAATGAAACTCCAAGTCAGCATGAAATACAGTTTTTGAACACTGGACACCCATAGCATACTACACACCTGCAGATATATCTACATGTTAAAGGACAATGTATTTTAATGGCTCAATTCATCGAAGCCTCTTCTAAGCAGCAAGACTGGTATAAGTTTCTTCAAAGGAATTAAGCATAGTGAATCTTGACAGTTTCAGTTCTGGAAGCTATTTTGAGTGGTTTATTTCCTGTCTTATTTAGCTTCCCTACAGGACGGAATGCTTGTCTCCACAAAACTGCTACACAACAGCACATTCTTCAGGCTTCTCCATTTTGTATTCATTATGAAGTATTTGAAGGTGAGAAGGTAAAACGTCTTAATGAAAATTTTCCTACAATGTCACATTTGCAGAATTTTTCCTCAGTATAAAGTCTGGACTTTTTTTTTCTAAGATTCAAAAATTACTCAAAGGTTTTCACACATTTCTCATGTACATGATTCCCTAGTGTGGATCCTGTGGTGGTCCATAAGGACAGAGCTTTGATAAAGCATATGCCGTATTACTTACTATGTAAACTTTTGCCTTCAGTAGGTATTTTCTTAGACCTGAGGGACAGGTAAAGAGTTTGCCATATACATTGCATTTATAAGCGTTCTCTCCTGTATCAATTCTTTGATGAGTTCTAAGGTGGGCTTCCTGGATAAGGGATTAGTCAAATTCACTGCATTGGTAAGATTTCTTCCAGTATGAATTTTCTGATGTTTTCTAAGAACTGAGCCACCAGTAAAAGATTTCTCACATTCACTGCATTTGTAAGGTTTCTCACCTGTATGAAGTCTCTGATGTGTTCTAAGATGGTCTTTCTGGATAAAGCATTTATCACAGTAACTACATTTATATGGTTTCTCACCTGTATGGATTTTCTGATGTGTTCTAAGATTGGCTTTCTGGATAAAGCATTTCTCACATTCACTGCATTTGTAAGGTTTCTCTCCTGTGTGAATTCTTTGATGTCTTCTAAGGTGGGCTTTCCGGATAAAACATTTGTCACATTCATTGCATTTGTAAGGTTTTTCTCCAGTATGACATTTCTGATGCTTCCTAAGATCTGAGCCAACGGTAAAGGATTTCCCACATTCGCTACATTTGTAAGGTTTTTCTCCTGTATGAATTCTCTGATGAGTTCTAAGATTAGCTTTCTGGATAAAGCATTTCTCACATTCATTACATTTGTAAGGTTTCTCTCCTGTATGAATTCTCTGGTGTCTTCTAAGGTTGGCTTTCCGGATAAAGCATTTGTCACATTCACTGCATTTGTAAGGCTTTTCTCCAGTATGAATTTTCTGATGTGTTCTAAGATCTGAGCCAACAGTAAAAGACTTGTCACATTCACTACATTTGTAAGGTTTCTCTCCTGTATGAATTCGCTGATGTTTTTTAAGTTTGGCTTTCTGGATAAAACATTTGTCACATTCACTACATTTGTAAGGTTTTTCTCCAGTATGAATTTTCTGATGCATTCTAAGATCTGAGCCAACAGTAAAAGATTTCTCACATTCACTACATTTGTAAGGTTTCTCTCCTGTATGAGTTTTTTGATGTCTTCTAAGGTGGGCTTGCTGGATAAAGCATTTGTGACATTCACTGCATTTGTAAGGTTTCTCTCCTGTGTGAATTCTTTGATGTATTCTAAGAGATGAGCCAACAGTAAAGGATTTCTCACATTCACTACATTTGTAAGTTTTCTCTCCTGTGTGAATTCTTTGATGTGTTTTAAGTTGGGATTTCTGGATAAAGCATTTGTCACATTCACCACATATGTAAGCTTTCTCTCCTGTATGAATTCGTTGATGTCTCTGAAGACCTGAGGAGGTGGAGAGGGATTTTCCACATTCATTACATCTGTAAAGTTTCTTTCTATTGTGGGTTCTATAATGGTACTCAAGGTGTGACAATGTATAGAAGGACTTACTACATTGTTTACATTCATAAGGCCTCTCTCCTCCATTAATATTCTGATGTTTTCTAAGACCTAAGCAGCAGGTAAAGGGTTTTCTACAATCACTACATTTGTAAGTCTCCTCTCCAGTGTGGATTCTGTAACGTCTTTTAAAACCCGATGAACGATAAAAACACTTACCACATTCTGTACATTTGTAGGGTTTTTCTCCATAATGGATGTTGTAATGTACTTTGTGGTGTGACAAATACAGAAAAGGTTTATTATATTCTGTAAATTTATAGTGTTTCTCTCCAGGATGAATTCTGTGATGTCTACTAAGGCTCAAATAGGTTCTGAAACATTTTCCACATTTCCTGCATTGGTATGGTTTCTCTCCACTGTGGATTTGTTTCATCTTTAGTTTATGTTTAGAGTCAAAAAATTCATCATACTCTCTATTTTTGTGTTCTTTCTTTCCAGTGTGGATTTGTTGAAATTGGCTAATCATGGGGCACAAATTTAAACACTCCCCATAATCTTTATATTTATATTGTTCTTCTGCAGTGTTCCCACTTTTATGTCTCCTTGGGTCTGATGATTCAATAGAGGCATCACTGTGGTTATCATTTCTGTACTCCTTGAAGTTTTCTGTAGTATCACTTGTGTTATAAGGTATACCCTGGGAGGATTCAGGAATCATTTTCCCAGGCTCATAACATTTGTAAGACTTCTCTTGGATATTTACATGCTGGTGGACAATATGCTTTGAGTCTTGATCCAAGACATTCTCGTATTTACCACATATGCAATGGTTCTCTGGAAAATGAGCACAATTAGAGATAATAAGGATTGATGCTTTAAACAGATTCAATAGCTGATGTTTTCTTAGACATACAACTAGCAGTTCTCAGGGATAGAGCTTTCAACAGAGGACTTTTGTGTTTCACTGTCATTAAATGGATGCTCAGAAGAACCTCAAGGACCACAAACACAAATAATAGCCTTTTCATTCTTACCTAATCTGCATACCTTGCAGAATGTTAAACAAATAGGTAATAGAGCAATAATGTACGTTGAGAAAAGAGCTCTCTTAAAAATCATATGGAGAATGTTTCCCTTTTTTCTTGTTTGTATTTTTCAGAGAATCACACTATGTAGCCTTCATTGCCTAGGAACTCACTATGTAACACAGGCTGGCCTACAACTCACCAGATCCACTTGCTTCAGCCTCCCTAGTAATAGGATTAAAATCATGATTTTCCAGGACTATAAACTATATCTCAAAGTACTGAACAAAATCACCCATAAGCACACCACCAACAACTCTTTCTCTACTTAAATAACTCTCCATTTTAAAAATCAGAAATAGGTGAATAGCTTAATTCAAGAGTAAAATCAAAATATTCCAACAACTTAGTGCACTATAATGCATTTACTTGCTTTGAATATTCAATTTTCTTTGAACAGTGAAATTAAGATTAAAAACTGTATGAGAGGGTTGGAGAGACTGTACACTATATAGCATTACTTGTTTTTGCTGAGAAGACTGAAAAATATAAAGCTATGGTTATTATCAGAATTTTCCTACATTCTGGTAGTCTCTAGACAGCTCGGAGAGTTTACATACCACAAAGAAAGTAAATACAAAGGAGGAGTCCGGAATTCTACAAGAAAAGCATACTTACCTACAAAAACTAGATTGTTGTAATTCTCCCACATTACATCCATATACAGAGACCTTTGAGAGGAGTCCAGACATTCCCACTCCTCTGGGGAAAAGTCCACAGTCACATTCCTAAATGTCAACAGACCCTGTAAAGGAAAATTATGCATTTACCATGTGCTGTTGACAAAATGCTTTCCTAGGTAAAAGAGACCTAAGGAATTAGAGGTACTTTCACGATATTGATGAGGCATGACATTCAAAGACAAAAGTTTCCTAACAGTGCTGCCGAGATGGTTCAGAAGTTAAGAGCTTGGGTGGCTCTTCTGGAGGACCCAAGTTTTGTTCCCAGAACCCACACAGCACTACATAATAGATTATAACTCATGTTCCATTGGATCTAATGCTCTTTTATGAACTCTGCAGGAAGGATGCACATATATTACTCATGCATACATTCAGGCAAATAAAGTGAATGTGAAAGTTAATTTTAATAAAAGATACATTCTAGAATACTCTGTTGTATTTTCTATCTCTGTGAAAACAGGATGACATAATAGGCTTACAATCAGCAAACTTTGAAGGCATAGATGCAGGAGTATACCTTACTGAAGGCTGTGTTGATATCAAACAGGATCACATTGTTGCACCTCGGATGGTAAAGTCATGATGAGCAAAACTCTGTTGACCTTGCTCAAATAAGGACACTGGTGTCTGCAGCTGGGCTACAGCTGACTTTATTCTAACATGCTCAGTTGAGATCCCATGGCACAGGTACAATTCTACACCATTTGTAGAACACAGATGAAGAATATGGAATGGAGAATTCATGGATGAATAAAAGTCAAGGAGTATTTTTTTTAACAGTAAGGAGAGTAACAGTGCATAATCCAACATTTCAAACAACACATAGGATCAAATATTTTGTGAAGTTACTGTATGGGAGTATTTTCACAACCATCAAGTAAACACATTTTTCAAAAGTCGACAAAAACAATATAGATGAATAACAATTTCAGAAATTCCATATGAGGGTTCACTCCAGAATAGTTAGAAAAATATATGTAAATAAATGTTCTATGTGTCAATGCATTCAAATGAAGTAGAGAGATTTCCTGTGATCCAAATGATTGCATTGTTGTGTGAGAATACTAAATCTTCATTAATTTTGAATATATTATTGCTCATGATATTGTCTCAATTGAAAATTTGAATCTTGTAGTTTCAATTCTATTCTTTTCTTCAGTATTTGAGCTCAATAGTCTAACATGATTTATGTTTCATACATAAGTATCATTTATAATTATTTCTTTATTTTGCAAAAAAAAAAAAAGACAAAAGATTAAACACTGACTCCGCCATGAATGTGCCCAAGAAATGTAAACCTAAGGGATAGAAAGATGGCTCAGAGGTAAAGGGCACGTGCTGATCCTGCAGAGAAATACAGTTAAATTCTCTCTACATTTATGGCAGCATACCACAGTGCTTTACTCTCTTACCAAGGGTTTGGGGCCAACCTTAGGGTTGCAAGGGCATCAATGGAGGCATGCAATACACATAAAAACATGTAGATAAACACTCATATACTCAATAAAGATTTTTTTATTGTAAGTCAGACATAGAAACCTGTCGATTACCACCTCTCTGCAGAACTTCTACGTATGTATTACATAGCTCCAGGGGAAGGAAAAATATAGGTAGGGGGAGCATTTTCCCTCCAAAAGAAAAGAGCAAAGTCATTAAGAGGGACATTCATTTAGGCTTGAAAACTGACAGCTTATGCATAGAGGCAAGGCACTATCTCTAGAATATTCTTCCTAATATATTCCACATGATACAATATAGGGGGGGGACGACATAGGACTACCTATACCTCGTCTGAAAACTGAGACAAAGAGAAAATACTGATCTGTCTATTGAGAACTTACCACTGAACATTGTTATCAAGAACAGGATAAGACCAAGACCTCTCCTGAGACAATTAGTTTTCAGATGTCAACACATCCAGAGGTGTATCACCACCAATGTGATATCAAGTAGCAAAGAAAGAATCTGCTAAACTACAACTTGCATCTCCTCTCAGAACATCAGTTTTATGGCAAAAGCAAGCCATGTATTCATTCCTCCATTTGTGCTCTCTAGGGTACTGAAATATTTACTATTATAATGTAAGACACTGAGTCTTTTCTACTTCTACTTTTCCTTAAATTGTTCAGTGATGTAGGCGAAAGGTCCATGTGTTTCTAGGGCTACTTTCATAAGATGGTTTAGGTAATCCCTGAAATACAACCTATGTGGCACATGAGATCTTCCTTCCTCACTAATATATAAGGACACAAGTCCACACTCTGTAGGAATTGGGCATCAATATATTTCTTTGATCATCATTTACAATGGAATCTCTTTCAGAATTATAAGTCTTAAGTGCATGAAAATATATGTCCTCACAGTAATTATCGAGGGAGGATACAACAGAACAAGGCTGAGCTGTGTAGGTGTCAAAATTTAAAGACTTAATCTTAATTATCAAAGAAAAGGAAGAAAAAAAAACCAAAAATAAACACTTCACCATCGGCAGGGAATTTAAGGCTTGCATGGTTCTGATGAAAAAACAAATTTCGTTCTTGTCTCTCGTTTCTCTTGCCTCCTCTTTTCTCTCTGGCTCTTCCTGTCCCCACTCCGACATGGCCTTTCACTCTTTCGCTCTCCCCTTTCCCAATAAACCTCTTGCACTATCTCTGTTTTGTGTGGCATGTTTGCTTACTGGCATACTTTGGCAGGGCCCACCAAAAGGTACCTACTTTACTTTTCTTTTTTATCCTTTCATTGGTGCCAAGATTCAATAGGCTCTCCTAGCATTTGTTCTGGCCACCTGCTCCACCCACAACAGATTTGCTTTCTTGTTCATTGATGGCTTTGCCTTCCATTCAATACCGGCAACTGGGTCTCTGGCGGGGCTACCTGCCTCTGACTAATTCGCTGGATATGAGGCTTCATTTCTGGAGCACAATACTTGCCTTCTTGTTTTTCTCAAAGTCCAGGTGGCTGTGTCTCTCTTGGGGTCGGAGCCCTTGGCCTCTGTTCTTGCCTGATGACACACAGAGCAGCTTGAGCCTGTTCAGTCCTCTTCTGAGTCTAGGGGATGCCTGAGGCTCTCACATTTTGGACTTCTCTCTGCTTCATCCTTGGGAACTGTGTCATAAACCTCCTCACTTCCATTGGGATGACTTCTGGAGATCTTCTGACCACTTCTTTCAAATCAAATCTGGCCTCAGTATACCTTGGACCAGGCAGTCAAGAAACTGAGAAAGAATTCTCCACTTTCTTTCTCTTTGTTCCAAGACCTGCTTGTTTCTCTCTGCTCTCCCTCTCTAAACTTTGTAAAATTTCTCTCTGTATGTTTGATGCAATGTGGGAGTTAGACAGAGAGGCCAGCTTCATCTTGCTCAGCATACATCAGCTCTCCTCTGCAGTATCTGCTGATCTAATCCCCAGGAAGGTATGTATGGATTATTTGTCTGACGAGTGAATCTAATTCCAAATTTTAGAGTCTGATTCTTCTTGTGTTACTTTCCACATGGACACATGTGTGCTTGGCTGGCTCCTGCAGCCTGCTACATCCATGTGGACCTCTCCTGCTTTTTTCCATCTTCCAGTGGCCTTCCACAGCTTAAGTTCTAGTCTACTGTATTCTCCATATGGCTCTGGCTCTTGTGGCCTGCAGCCCCACATGCTCCCTTCCCCTCTGTGCCTTCCTGGCTTTCCCTTACTCTGCAGCCAGACCGTAAACCCGCTGTGCTATCTCTGTTTCTGCCTGCAATCCTGCAGCTCATTTACACTCTCAACTTCCTCTTAGGATTTATAGGACACACTTGCACAGTGCTCCACTTTGCAACCCTATCTCTCTTTCCTCTATGGACTCAGATTTTATTACAACATCTTGGCCTTAATACAAATCAATGGCCAAAATTGGCAAATTTGATTTCCAAACTCTCACAAAATGTCAACAACTGCTACTGCCACAAAGGCTCCCCAAATATCTTATTATTGAACTTGCTCCACTGCACTTAACATTTCCAAAGTCCCTTATCTCTAAGGCTTTACTTCCCCACTCCTAAAAATAGTCTATCTCTATGATTTCTTTGCACTCTGCTCTCAGAAAAGTAATAATAGCTTAAGATTATGCTGCTAACTCTTATCTCAGGATTTGTAAATTACTCATTGTGTATGGTTTAAAATTTATAACAAAATTTGGCTTTAAACTTAAAACACAAACCTTATAATTAAAATTCTATACATGTATTGCGTGTGTGTGTGTGTGTGTGTGTGTGTGTGTGTGTGTATGTGTGTGATTCAACTCCTCTTTAAGATACGTATGTGTACACATGTGAATTGGATTTAACACTATGTAGGAATGTAAGCTGGATTTAACTCTGTATGTATATATTTGTAACATAGATTCAACTCTGTGCATATATGTCCATGTGACTTAGATTCAACTATTTTTTAGGAAAACGTTTTAAATAGCAACCGCATAGTTCTCCTCCATCTTGGCTGGTGACCTCATCATGATGGAGGCAGCCACATGGCCGGCAACCATGTTTTACTAAGGTTAAAGAGTATATATCATGTGACACTTCTTAGTCCTAATGAGCTCTGTTCATGGTATCTCCTTTTAGAATAAGGAAGCAACAAGTGTCAAATATTTTGGATTGGCATGGACTTTTGTATGATAGAAATGTAAGGTTGTATTTAGTACAACATACTGTATATGTAATTCAACTCCGGTTTAGAATATACTGTAAAAGGTGATAAAAATTTAAGGTTATAAAGGTCTATTCAGATTAACAAAAGCTGACTTAGAGATTTACACCTAAGTACTTATGTCTTTGCCAAATGTTCAACAAGGTTCTGGAGAATTTAGATAAATGGCAACTTGTGTTTGATAAATAAGGTATTTGATAAATAAGATATATTCTATAATTGAGTTTCTGGTTCCATGAGAGGGTCTTTTTCCCAGGGTTGGGCATTTGTCAGGGGCACCCAATGGCTTTTCAAGGGTAGTGCTGGCCTCACGGCTTGCTCAGTCCCTGTTCACAGAACTCACCCAGGCTCACAGGCCTCCTTTTCTCCTGTTCCCATTTGGCCCTGGGGATCTTTCCCCTGTCACATTTCCTTGCCTTCTCAGGAGACAGCCTTAGCAGTTTGGAATAAACTTGTTCCATTTTCACCCACAGAACAGCTATTTTGGTTTCTTTACCGAATGCATTATCCACAATTAAAAACTTTTATTTTGATACTAGAACATCAATTTGAAATCATTTTTAAAGCTAAACCTGACAGGAATGGAACATAAGGTACCAGTCTTATCAAAGCTACAAACTTAATGGAAATTGTAAAGAATAATTAAGAAATGCAAACTAATGATCAGTCAACTTAAACAGAAATGGAATGTAAAATACTAGTTTTATGAAAGTTGCTAACTTATTGTAGACTGTTAAGGATCATGTTAATAGCCATCTTATGACTGATCAAATTCTTTAATTGTAGTCATGATAAGTACTAATAAAGTTAATTACAGGGATAAGCCTTTCTTAGTCCCCTGTATATATTTTCAAAGTTAAGCTTAAAACAAGTAACTAGAAACAAGCAAAGTTTGTCTATTCAGATATACCTAATAGGTAGATGGTCTTCAAATGGTTCAGAGATATGCAGAATATGGCATTTAAAATGTTTAATAAAAAAAGCTTTTCAAGATAGAGGGACATGCCAGCTCCTGGTAGCACCCCATCTCCTCCAAAGAAGATGGATGGGCACAGAAGAACCTTCACCTAGAGCCTGCTTTAAATGTGGCAATGTTGGTCACTGGGCAAAAAAACTGCATTTCACCTAACTGCTGCCAAGACAATCAGGACACTGAGGAATTAATTGCCCTGTTTTGCCTACACAAGGTAGGCTGGTCCTCCCCCACTCCCACCCCTGCCCCCCACATACCCAAGTTCCTACTCCACAGGAAAATCTGTCAGATCTTCTGGACCTGATAGCTGAAGACTGATGCTGCCCTGAGACCTCTGCTCCCAACCACCACAGAGGACCCTGGGGTAGCTGTCTAGGTAGCCAGTAAGTCTGTCATTTTTAATAGATCTGGAAGCTGCCTGGTCTGCATTTCTGCTTGCTCAGGTGAAATTTATCCTTCTCAGAACTCTGATGCTCGAAAACTATGCTGGTAATAGCATTGTCAGTTTAACAGCAACAACCAAGACTGTAGCTGCCTTCTCAGTTCTCTTTATGTGTAAAAAGTCAGGCCACAGGTCTCTCTCTCCTACAGCTACTACTAGATCATGACACAGTTTACCTTGTTATCAGACTCAGAAGAGATAAACTCACAGAACAGATTTCAATGTAACTTTTTACTATTCCTTTATTGAAAAGAACTCTATTTAGAAAGACTGTCCTCAGTAATCGGCCATCTGTAATCTCCTGGTGAATTAGATAGAAAAGAGGGTGTTTTAAGGTATATAAATGTAAGTTATAAAGGTCTGAGGATGAAAAAGCATATTTAGTGATAAAAAGCAAGTGATTTAAGGTGTATAAAAGAATGAACAATGTTTCAGATTTCTTTCTCTCCCTAATATACTGTTATTAAGACTCCAAAAGTTCACAGTCTTAACATTGACCAATGGAGTTCTGATAAGCTATTAATTTATCTCTGCTAGACTACCACTACTATTATCATAGTCACAAGCTCAAGATTTTAAATTCCCTTTGGTTGTTTTCTACATATAGATTTAAAAGTGTTTCTCATTGTGCTAAAAACATATGTCTGGATAGAGGAAAGAGTGTTAAAGCTTTCAACCAGAATCATTTTTGGGTTCCTTATGATGTGAGTCTACTGCCTTTTCTACAATGTTGATTTTAGGACAGATTATAAACAGTGGGAATGCTACTGTGTCTAAAACTTACCTCTTTTGGTAAACTCAAAAAAATTTCTGAAAATTCTTGTAAGCTCCAGGGAGTTGACTTAAATCCACCTCAAACAGGTCATCAAATAAACTCCAGATAAGTACTGCCAATCAACAGCCCAAGTTTGCCACCTACTGTCTGTTCCTGAGGGTGGGATCACCCCCACCTTCCCCTGGTCTTGGTCCTCTCGTCCCTTAATTACCAAAACCTAAGAAAAGGTTTCCTCCATAAACTTCTTAACTTTATCTTCTGCTCTACCAGCATACTAACAGCTGTCCTCTCAAAGTCTGCATCCCAAACAGCTTGAAAATGGCTAGCCCCAAATGGTCCAACCTCACAGACTGTTTCAACCAGACCAGCATTTTCCTAGCCCCTAGCACCAGAGAAGTTCCCACAGAACCTGGACGAGTGAATCAGCCAGCTATCCAAGGACTTGGCAAGCACACCAGCTTTCTCAGGCCCCCCAAAGATGCTGACACCTCAGACAACAGGAAGCAGTTGAGAAAACACGACATTACCATTCCTGCCTCACCTGCTACCCCTCCCTATTTCCTCACCTATAAATAAATAAATAAATAAATAAATAAATAAATAAATAAATAAATAAAAATAAAAGGGAGGAATGTTAGTTTCTGCTGCAGTAGCAGCCTAGCCTGTCTCTGTCGCCAAAGCAGTTACATCATCACCTGTTGCCCGGTGCCTTTGCACAGTTAGCTATGCAACATGTGCTCCCTTTAAAAGTGCCCGCCAGAGCACAGCTCACTCCATGGTCTCGTTTCTCTTGCCTCCTCTTTTCTCTCTGGCTCTTCTCTTCCCCACTCCGACATGGCCTTTCACTCTTTCGCTCTCCCCCTCCCCCAGCAAACCTCTTGCACTGACTCTGTTGTGCATGGTGTGTTTGCTCACTGGCACACCTTGGCAGGTCCCCTGAAAGGTACCCACTTGGCTTTCTTTTTTATTTATCCTTTCATCTATATCTATATATCTTTAAAAATAAAATTTTGTTTTGGGTTGCCTGTAGTTGTAAATATATATGCATAAAACATGTTTTTTGCAATAATAGATTTTTTTTAAGCTTTAAAGAAGTAGTCAAGTCTGTTGTTATGTGTGGCGCTCATAGGTTTTCTTAGCTGTCACTTTTCTGCCTTCCAATGCTCCATACTCCCCATCTCCCTAAAGGCATTGCTTGTGTCATCCCAGACTGCCCCACTGTTGCTGTCTCTCTCTACACAGTTTATTGGCTTGGCTCAGGGAATCTCTCTGACACAGGAACTTCTCTCCCTCATTCCAAGGCTTGCTTCAGATCCTGTCTTTAGGGCACAGGCTCTGTCTTCCTGAAGTGTTGAATGTGGCAGCCTGGAGATAAGAGCTCTCATGGGGTGAAGGTTGCCTTTGGAGAAACAGTTGTAGGGAGGAAGCAGTCAGACACATTCTCCATTTCTGCTTAATTTCAGTCACTTCCCTGAGGGTGATTTTTCTATCATTCCAGTGTGCCCAATGTGGAGTGTGGAGGAAACCCTAAGTGTGTTAAGTCTTGAGTGGGTGTGTGTTGTTGACATGTGAGTTGGTCATGTCAAGAACCAATGTTGCACCCCCAGGGGAGTGTTAAGGACCAATGTCTCAGCTCTATGGGAGCGTCAAAGCTCATAGGAATGGCAAAGCCTTCCTTAGATCTGAGTGTGAATGTTGACAGTGTGTGCAGAAAATGCCTACCATAGCATTCTCCCCATGATGCACAGCTTTCTCCCTGTGATATTTACTACTTGAAGACTGCTCCCCTACAGAGACGGCTCCTCCTGAGATTAGGTAAACCTGCCTCCTTATTCAGCTATGTATAATAAACCCACTGAGCTTCCAGGGCTGCTGTGGCTTCTCCATCAGAGGGCCCAGATCACCCGCGGGGGAAAAAAAAACAAACAATTTTCCAGGAAATGTGGACATGAGACTTACCTGGGGTGCATTTACAGGAGAATCATCCATTCTTCCTGTTGCTCTTCTCTGAGGTTCTTAGGAACAAAGACTGGGACTCTTTTTTGACATTTCACATCAAGGTGTCAAAAGTAAAAAGCTAAAATTAAAACAACCCTGTTACAGACAGTGCTAAATAACATAAGAAAACCTCAAAATGAAAAGATACCAGAGGTATTGTCAACATTCCTATGGACAGGAAAGCAGGGAAGGATATACTTAGAATAATGAACGAAAGTAACTAGATCTTATCATTGCACCCAGAAATGTTGGCTCTTAAAATTCACAGAGAAGGAAGTTCACTTGAAGAAAGTTACAACCTAACATAGGTCATGCACTCAAGCAGCACTAAAGATCATAATTGGAAGTAAACTATACATATAAAAATCAGAGAAATTATCCATGATAACAGAGGGAATGAAGACATTTTACATAAAGAACAGAAGAACAGAGGAGAGCTGGGGGTAACATACCATCCCCAAACCCCATAACAATAAGCCATTATTTCTAACTGGAGGGAAGAAAAATACTATCAGTAATTTTACCAATCAGAATTTTTTTTAAAGCGTCATTATCAGAAATAAAAGCCCTGTGAGATGAAAATTTCAAAAGAAAATGGAAATGTCTAAGACAAAGTTCAACAAGATTCTATGATGAACTCCTAAAGGAACTAGGAAGAAAGGAAACATAGCTGAACATAGTAAAGGGCACATGTGCCACACAGAGACAAACCATACAGTGCCGAGATATAATGAACAGCATTTGCAGGAAAACTAGAAGGAGAGGAAGATGCATGTGTTCTCCAGTCCAATTTAATCCAGAGGCATAAGAGTGAGCTAGAGAAATCTGAATAAAACAAAGGATAAAAAGGAGATACAGGTAGGAAAGAAAGACACCAAACTCTTCTTTAATGATGATAAAGTCACACATAAAATTCTCCACAGATGCCATGGGCAACTCTAAGACTTGACAAGTGTTTTAGCTATTATTGAAAAATACAAAACACACATGATGACTATTTTCCTACAAATCTATGACAATTTGAGAAGTAAATTAGAAATTTAACCCACTTAGGTTGCCTCATAAAGATCTAGGAATAAGCTGAAATAATAAAGACTTCACTTTTATGAGGAAAATTTTAAGGCACTCAGAAAAAAAATGAAAAATATAAGTACACAAGGAAATGGACGGACAGACACTCTGACTGACAAATGACTGGTATAAATGATTTTATTACTAACAACCATCAGCAGAATTGATGCAATTCCCAGCAGCAAAATACTGATATTTTCCCCCAAAGTACATATGGAAACAGTCATGTGATCACAGGAAGAATCATAAATATCAATGTGAGGAGCTCAATCCTTAGAGAAGGTAAAAAGTTTTCTTCAAATAGAAATTAGGTGTTTGGGAAATTCAGCCTCTTGCCCAGGGTTTTACAACCATAAGTGAGAGAGTGGAATCAACATGGGTTCTTCTCACTCCTTTGCAACAAAGCATTCTGTACAATTATTGAAATGTTTGTTAAGATCCAGAAAAACAAAATATTCAGAGTTATAGCTCTGCAATGTCACGTGCACAGGAACTAATGTAAAGAGGAAATAAAATGAAAGGGGAAATAAAATCTCTGCCAATTATTAAAAACAAACAAACAAACAAGAGAGAGAGAAAAAATTTTCTGTAGGACATATCTTGCCAGGCCTGTCCAAATGGATTCCATGGCCACTCAGCCTCCAGGCCAGCCATGTGTGTTTGGGGCTTGTCCTCCCAAGAAAGCTGACTGGAACTCAAAGCCCTCCAGCCCCACTGTCTTTTCCAGGGCTGGGGTCTGGCCTAGCTTGGAGCACAGAAAGGCATCTGAGGCAATACATCAATTCCAAGGAACAGTGAGCGGGGCTCGGCTGCTGCAGCATGAGCTAGCTTGGATGCTCCAGAACTTAGTTTTTTGTTTGATTTTTGTTTGTTTTCTCTCACATTGAGAATAATTCAATATAGCTTGATCAATGATGGAATGATAAAATGGGGAAAGATGAAAACAGGCCCAGCTTCTAGCACAGGAACAATTACAAGTAGGACATTTAAGCCAATGCTGATTAAATTTCCTGAGGTATTGGTCATTCATTATATGGATGACATTCTCTTCTTTGCTCATCCAATCAATATTTAAATGAGCGTTTAACTTTCATGGTAAATAAACTAAAAGCAAAATTTAAATTTTTGGGTCATATCACATCTGCCTGTAACTACTACGGATTTAACTCTGCTCTTTCAAGTTGCTTCTGGAGACACTTGCTGTGGGATGTTCTGTATGGCAAATGTGTTGCTAATAAAACACTGATTGGCCAGTGGCTAGGCAGGAAGTATAGGCGGGACTAACAGAGAGAATAAAAAGAACAGGAAGGCGGAGGGAGTCACTGCCAGCCACCGCCAGGACAAGCAGCATGTAAAGATGCTGGTAAGCCACGAGCCACGTGGCAAGGTACAGATTTATAGAAATGGATTAATTTAAGATATAAGGACAGTTAGCAAGAAGCCTGCCACGGCCATACAGTTTGTAAAGCAATATAAGTCTCTGTGTTTACTTGGTTGGGTCTGAGCGGCTGTGGGACTGGCAGGTGAAAGAGATTTATCCTGACCGTGGGCCAGGCAGGAAAACTCAAGCTACAGACACTTGTTTAAATTCTGTAAGAAATGAAACACCTGAAGCTGAGAGTGTTTTTAGGTGATTAAATAATGCTGCTGCTGAAGCAGTACCTCATAGAATCAATCCCTTACTTTCTAATCAATTACTTATCCTACTTTCCTTCCTCTTCATTTCTGGTTGGAAACATAAGTCAAAAAGGTAATGGTACTATAGAAATTCATTCATGTCATAATTCTATGCAACAATCTGTAACTCCTTATTTACAAGAAATTACAGACTTAATGATGGAAAGGTCCCATCTTAGAGAATTTACTAATAAAGAGCCTACAGAAACCATCGTACCACTAAATAAAATGCAGGTTGATTATTATTTTCATAAAAAAATTGGCAGGTTGCAATAGCATGTTACTTGGGATCAATAGATAAATCCCTCTTAATATTGTTTGAAAACACCCCATGGGTATTGCATAAAATTACATAAAACAAATCCTATAGAGATTACATTTAAAGCTTTAACAGATGGCTCTTCAAAAGGACAAGGAACATATGTTTTATATACAAATTCAAATCAGCTTTTATTAGATGTTTCCCAACCATTGAACATTTTAACTGACTCCGTTGTTTATTTAAATTTGGATGATAGTGTATTGGGTGGACTAAGGAAGAATCAGAGTCATCCAGTCATATTGGGTAGCTATAAAACCCAGTTTGCACATCCTCACCCAAAATGGCTATCCTGAAGGAAGACTGAGGCTAACATTAACTGACCTTATATATAAATTAGAACATGAAGGATAGAGAAGCACCTAGAATGGAAACCAACCTAACTGAAGAGAAAATGAATGCTGTAGAAGGATTGTGACTGTAGAAAGGGTATAATGGAAGGAAACATTTGGAGCGAGGTCTTTAAGGATGGAGTAGTCAACAGAAAGTTTGAACAGATGGGACATAAGTAGCTAGGAGACAGAAACTGAAGAATGGGACAAAAATGGAAAAAGGTTTAGTGTACTACTTCAGCTGAGTTTCTTTGCCTTAAAAATAACAGGTAAAGAACATCCATGGCAGCCTTCCCTACCTCCTTCCTCCCATCTCCTGCAGATCTCATGGATCTTTCCCTTCTTACCACTCCTCTTCTTTGCTTTATCCCAGCCCCTAGAACCAGCAGGCACCCCACAGGTCACATCTGGCAGAAATCCAGGTAGACTGCTTGTATATCCTCTCTTCTCCCTCTATTCTTCCAGATCCAATACCTAGTCTCATTGAAGCTCTGCAGCAGAACACCTGTAGCAATCTCCATCTCTCCTAGATCCCACAGATCTTTACCTTCTACCCTCTCTCCCCTTACTCATTGTTTTATCCTGGCCCCCAGCGCCAGCAGGTACCCTCTGCAAACCCACAGGCCAGGCATGCCAGAAATTCAAGTAGACTGCCTACTGATCCTCTCTTAACCCTCTTTCCCCAAGATCCAATTCCCCAACTCATTCCCAGCTCCACAACAGAACACTTGCTGTAGCCTTTCCCCTGCTGACCACATCTCCTATGGACCCCACAGACCTTCCTGTCCTAACCTCTCTTCCACACTTGTTGCTTTATCCTGGCCCCCAACTCCAGCAGGTACTTCTCATTAACCCACCAACCACTCCTGCCAAGAAAGCAGGTGAGCTATCTATAGCTCTTCCCTTCTCCTTCTGTTCTTCTAGCTCAGTGGTTCTCGATCTTAATGCTGTGAGTCTTTAATACAGTTCCTCATATTGTGGTGGCCCCCAAATATAAAATTATTTTGTTACTATTTCATACCTGTAATTTTGCTACTATTATGAATCATAATGTAAATATCTGATATATAGGATATCTCATATGCAATCCCTATGAAAGAGCATTCAATCCCACAAGGGGTCAAGACCTATATGTTGAGAACCAGTGGTCCAGATTCAACCCAAGTCTCATGCCCAGTGCTATAGCAGACCCTCTGTGGTGAAGACCCTCTGTGGTGACATCTCTTCATTGTAACCCCCAATCCAAGGAGACAGTTAAGCAAATTCTTGTTGAACACTCTGATCTACTCCTTCCGGCAGATCCTCTCAGAATCCTGGCCTATTTGCATTCCACATTCTTAAGTGTCAGCTGCCATTACCCAGAAACACATTTTACTTGGAACCCCCACTGGCCACACCTATCAGGTCAAAAGAAAATCTACTACTAGGCAACACACAAACATCATACTCTTCAAAAATCCAGAGAGAAAACAGAAATCAAGGGGTAAAAACACCCACCACAGTGAAGAGAAATTCAGAAACCAGTACCTAGGCCTATAATCAACCCAATCCCACATGTCTAGATGGTAGCATAAAAATACAGTCAATACAGCCAGGGCAATGTCTTTACTAGAACCCAGCTATCCTACCTCCATAGGTCCTGAATATTCCAACATAGCTGAAGCACAAGGAAAAGACCTTAAAACTGCCTGTATGAAGACATTAAAGGCCCTTAAAGAGGAAATGATAAAATCCCTTAAAGAAACCCAGGAAAACACAAACAGTGTAAGGAAATGAATAAAACTGTTCAAGACCTGAAAATGGAAATAGAATCAATAAACAAAACACAAACTAAGGGAATTCTGAAGATGAAAAAAACATTAGGAATTCAAAAAAGAGCTACAGAGGAAAGCTTCATGAACAGAATACAAGGGATGGAAGAGAAGTTCAGGCACTGAAGGTATGATAAAAGAAATGGATACATCAGTCAAAGAAAATGTTAACTATAAAAACACTCGACACAAAATATCCAGCAAATCTGTGACAGTATGAAAAGAAGAAACCTATGAAAAATAGGGATTGAGGAAGGAGAAGAAATACAGCTCAAAGAAATACAAACATTCCCCAAAAATGTTTTCAATATAATCATAGAACAAAAGTTCATATCACTAAGTGCCTAAAACAAACAAACAAAAAGCAAACCCTGGAGAGATCTCATACTAGCAATTTAACAGAACACCTGAAATCTCTAGAACAAAAAGAAGTAAGCACACCCAAGAAGAGTAGACAACAACAAGAAAGAATCAAACCCAGGGCTAGAACCAATAAAAATAGAAACAAAGAGAACAGTACAAAGAATCAAAGAGTGGGTTCTTTGAGAAAATCAATAATATAGACAAACCCTTATCCAAACTTATGAAAAGGCAAAGAGACTATCTAAATTATGAAAATCAGAAATGAAAAGGGGACATAATAACAGACACTCCGGGAATACAGAGAATCATAAGGACATACTTTACAAACCTGTACTCCACCAAATTAGAAAATCTAAAAGAAATGGATAATTTCTTGACTATACTAAGATCAGATAAGCAATTTAAATAGACCTATCCCCCTAGTGAAATAGAAGTAATCATTAAAAGTCTTACAACCAAAAAAAAAAAAAAAAAAAAAGCCCAGGGCCAGATGGTTATAGAATGTAATTCTACCAAAAGTTCAACAAGAGTTAATGTTAATACTCCATAAATTATTCCACAACAATGAAACAAAGGGAACAACATTTCCCAATTCATTTTATGAGGCCACAGTTACTCTGATACTGAAACCACACAAAGGTGCAGCAAGCAAAAAGAATAACAGACCAAGTTCCCTTATGAACATAGATGCAAAAATGCTCAATAAAACACTTGCAAACTAAATTCATGAACACATTAAAAAGATTATCTACATGATCAAGTCAGCTTCATCTCACTGAACTTTGCAAAGCAAGATGGCCCTTCAGGTTCCTGCTTCACAGAAGACACTGTCGGACATTCTACAGGACACAGAAAAAAAAAAAATGACTGAGGGACTAGGCCTGTGGGCTGAAGATGGATGCCCCAACATTGCAGAGGAACTTTGGATGACTGTCCAGGCAAGAAGCTGTCTTTGTCATTCTAGATTTTTTGGAAGTTGCTTACAATGCTCTTCCTGTTTACTTAGTATTTTATATATATATATATATATATATGTATATATATTGTATCTTTCTGAGGTCTTTGATGTAGTTGAAGACTAGATTGTTATAGTTATAATTTTCCTTGGTTATGATAAAAGATAAATTAGATATAAAACTTTAGACTCACAAATATAGGATAGATAGAATGTCTCCTTTAATTTTGCCAAATACAAATAGACTAGATATTATATCTATAATTCTTGCTGGATAACTGTTTTGTTATATGTAATTTTACTATGTTGAAGGGATGGTTCAATATATGAAAAAAGTCAATAAATGTAATCCACCATATAAACAAACTGAAAGTAAAAAGCACATGACCATTTCATTAGATGCAGAAAATGCCTGATACAATATCCAACAACCCTTCATGATAAAAGTCCTCTAGAGATTAAAAATATAAGCGGCACACCTGAACATAACAAAGGCAGAATAGAGCAAGTCTTTGGCCAATATCAACTGGAAATGGAGAGAAACCCACTCCATATCTGACAGAGGACTGATATCTAAAATATATAAAGAACTCAAATTAGAGATCAAAAAATAAGTAATATAATTAAAAAATGGGATACAGATCTAAACAGGATAATTAGTAACAAAGGGACATCTGTTTGACAACTGAAACTTGTATCTGGGACCTTCTCTACTGTCAGATATGTAGAGGTCTATGCTCAGAGTGCCTAATATATTTCCCTAACTAGTCAATTACAGAAACATCCCCAGGCCTGGGATGGGGCACTAGTGACACATCTGGAACCTAATTTTGTAAAAGAGCCTTTTATACATTTCCTTTTTAGGACTCTCATCACAATTAAATACTAGTAATGACCCTGCCTATGCTAGCAAGTGATTTGAGGAATTTTAATATTAATCATGTTACTAAATCCCTTACTATCCACAGGGTCAAGCTATTGTGGAATGACAACATCAAATGCTTAACTGGCAATACAAAAATTTAAAAATAAAAAGGGGGTATTATTTACACTCATCTAAATCCCTCACATGCTATGCTACATTTATCTTATGTTAACTTTAAATTAAAAAAAATTTTTTTCACTTTAAAGGATAATGCTTTTTCTGCTGCCCAAAAACATTTTGCCATAAAAGACACATAGCCTAAAGTATATGCTAAATGAAAAGATCTAGAAATTAATCAGTAGAAAGGACTCAGTATTCTAACATTGAGGTGAGGTTAACTTATGTCTTCCAGTAAATGAACAAAGTCCCTGGTGGCTCCTGACCCAATACAACTCACCAAAACATCCAGAGGCCACTAGATTAATGAGACATCTGAAGGCAGATGACAAATCCATCAAGAGGAGATGTCCCAAGAGGGAAAGTAAGCTGATAGCTTGGGGAGACATCAGGACTTTAACTCATTAAGCTGAGACTTTGGGGAAAAAACAAGGACACTACAAAACTGACCCCAAAATGATGCTGCTATGTTTATTACTGGATTACATGTTAATTATCAGATTGCCAATGCAGAATCCAAATGTGTTTTTTTGGACAGGGGGGATTAAGGCACACCTGTGTTGGAGACAATATGATACTGTTTTGCAATGCTTAGGGTTGTTCATGAAGGGTTTATGTGGGACAGGCCATATTATACTCATTTTGCTCAGTAAATCTTTGCAATTGATCAATAGCCTTAAGAGAGCTTTCTCTGAAAATTGTAATGGTTTCTTACATCTATTGGGTCCTGTAATAGTTGCAGCTTTTTTTTTTTTTAATTGTCTATCCCAGGAATCGTTACTGGAATACAAAGAAAAGCCTCAAAATGGCCTGTATAATTAGTAAAACTACTAATAATACAGCAAAAATATTAGCAGAAATTAGAGTTGGGTGAATTGAGGATCACAGCTTTACAAATAAGATCTACTACAGATTATTTGTTGCTTAAGCATAATCTTCGTTGTCAACAACCACTTGGCATGTTTTGCTTTAATGTGTCAGATTTCTCTCATATTATTGGTGGTCAATTTAATGAGTTATATGATGTGACAGACAAAAATCTCTCAAGTGACCTTTGAATGGCCATCAGAGTTAAGATGGCTTGTCCCTTTCCTAGGTCCTCTATTAGCTGTTTTATAATTCTCTGATGCTTTCCTATACTAATGAGACTAACCATAGAGGACATTCAAACTTGGCCTCTATTATAGCCAGTGTCTATTCTTAAAAAAAAAAAAAAAAAAACTAGAAGGGAGGAGATGTTGGGAGCACAAAGGTCTTTGTGCCAAATCACAAGGGAAAACAGTAAAGTTAATCATACAGGGTTGTCTCCTCAAAAAAGGAAAGGAATACCTGTTTCACACATAGAAGGCTGGAAGTAGATGCTGTTAATGACCTGGTGACCTCTGCTATCTATAGAGCTAGACTTCCCAAATACCCAGAATGTTCATCTTAGACTCTCCCTCTCTAGACCTTTCTCTTCAGCTTTGTTTCTCCGTCACTAGAACCCATCATTACAGTAGATGTCACATGTTTTTATAGCCTGCTGAACTCCATGCTAACTGTATGATCTGGATGGTGGACATCATACCAGATCCTTCCCTAGGCCCTTACACTAATATATGTAACCTATCTCCAGAACCTACCTTTTTGGAGGAAATGACATATACTTTGAGTTGAGTTTAGATGTAATTATGCTTCCTTGTGCATGGGGGATTGTATTACACCGAGAAATGTTTTCCAAAACTGGACTATGAACCACTTGGTGTCAGACTCTGTAGATGTTTGAAGCACACTGACTAGGTCAGGCTGAACTGAGTCTTCCTTCCTACCTCTCAGTTTGTTTCACTGACAGCTGTGATGTGTATGGGGATTCTCACACGCTTAACCTCTGAGTCACCTCTCCAGTGCTCAGGCCGTTCTTAACAACTCAAGTTGACAATATTTACTGGTGGCAATCAACTTTATGGTTTCATATGAAACTAGGATTATGGCTTATTTACCTATGTTATATTTTATGTTAATCCTGTGTAACAAAGTAAGCCTTAATTCTACATGTATAGATAAGGTTTTTTAGTTTACATAATTATCTCACACACACACACACACACACACACACACACACACACACACACCATATTTATATTTATGTCATCTACTATAATTGTCTTGATAGTTAATGGACATTTCCATGACTCCTATTAAAGAATTTTAGGGTAAATGTAGAGAGCAGATTGCATTTATCACTAACTTAATTCCCAACTTATCATATCCAGTCATAGGGCAGATGTATTCTATGTTTCTTCTCCATGATTTCAGAGGAACTGCTTTACTGTTTTCCATAATACATTCAAATTTTATAAATGATTAAATGCAAGCAACAGTCAAGAGAGTGTCCAAAGCTCAAAATAAATAAAAGAATTCAAATAAATCTCTAGAAACCAACTGCAGATATTTATGAATTCCTTGAGGAATTTAAAAGACACTCAATGAGCTAAGCAAGAAGCATAACAAGTAAATGAGGTCAGGAAATTCACAGTATCAAAAACAGAGTTAAAGCAATGCAAAGACAACAGACTGTAGCTCAGAAAGCTACAATACGAGGGAATAGGAGAGAAATCCTCAACTTTCATGAAGGAAAGAAACATCACTCAACAACTTCACTAATGCTATGCATCAGAAATCTGAGGACACAGGACTAGAAAGTTCATATCAACAGCAGTGTAGAGATGAATATGAAATTCAGCAAGATCAAAAGCCCCCAGTGAATAGCACTACATGCAGCCAACTCTGCTCAGAGAATATGTATGACCTTCAGAGACTTTAGAAGTTCAACTGCAAACCACAGTTCCGGAGTGCGTGTGACAGTGAGAATGTTAGTCAATGTGTTTGGTTTCTCAATGCATTTCACACATGAACATCATGGAAGAGCTGTGTATGACTTAGGACACAATTAACATGCAGCCCTTTATCCCAAGTCCTGTTTGGTAATTGGGAACTATTCACAGTGGGAACATGTCCTTTCTACATTAGACCTAACTGATCAGTGAGGAGGTTTTGAGATCTGGGGCCTGTTATTACACCACATAATAATAAAACTGTGGTATTTGATACCACAGCAGACTTCTCTGTCGAAGAGATTCTGGTCCACAGCATTTTCTTGTTTTATAAATTCTTCCACAAATAGGGAGGATCCTCTCAAAAGTTATTGCTGTGTTCCTAACTACATCATCAGTATGATAAACCTTCTTTTGCTACATTACAATGGCACAGAATGTTCTCCAGATCTGGGCTTCATGTACAGAAACAACTTTATTTCTCACCCACAAGGATCATCCCTAACTCTTCCAATGCTGGCATGAGGTGTCAGCTATCCCGTCACATATACAGGCTCTACACTTACTCTCACACTATCAGTGATACCTCCAAGCTCTTTCCTGTACTGTTAACCTGAATTGTTATCTTTACACTTTACCTCTAGGCCTTTCTTCCTTCCTCCCTCCCTCTCTCTCTCCCTCCCTCCCTTCCTTCCTTTCTTTCTTCTTTTTTTTTTTTTAATGTGTATAAGTGGCTTTTCATGAACATAGGTCTAAGCACTACTTACATGCAGTGCCTGCAGTGGCCATAAAAGGGCAACAGATCCTCTGGAACCTGAGTTATTACAGGAGGGTGTTGAGTATCCATGCAGGGAACTGAACCTGGAAACCGTAAGTGCAACAACTCTTAAACTGCTAAACCATGTCTACAGCCCCTTACTTACTGTTTCTTGATTAGCTACTGTAGAGACTTAAATCGAGGAACAATGAGACAGAATTCATGGAGCACTGAGGACAATTTTTTTCTTGCAATGTCAGGGTGAGTACAAGGTCACAAAAGACAGTCACACAGAAGTAGGTGACAAAGACACTCTGAGAAGTTTCAGCAACAAGAGGTACTGGTTGTGAAAAACATTTTTCCATAATTATGTGCCTAAGGGCTTACAAGCATAAGAACAAGTCAATCTGAAATAGTATGTAGAAGGGTCGTGTAGAAATTAATGAAATAGAGACTCAAAGACAACGCAAAGAGTCAATGGAATAGACTTGTTTCTGTGAAGAGACGAAAGTACTGACAAAGCACTTTTCTCCCTATCTGAACTAAAAGAGTGAATCCTCAAGTACTAAGGCTAGAGTTGAAAAGAGGACAGTGCAGTGTATGCCAGTGACATCAGTGTTACCTTATGGAGTGCTGTGGAAAGTCATACGCAAATAAATCAGAATTGAAGGAGAAAAGGACGAGTTCCTAGAAACAAGTGAACAAATCAACTTTCTGTCTTAAAACTAGAGCAGGCATTTTGCAAGTGCTGAGACTGAAGCAGGAAGAGTTTCTTCGTAGACTCTGAGTCCTGGACAGATTCAGTACAGAATTCTCCTTTCCTTTAGACAAACTTTACACTACTATGAAAAGGAGAATATTGGAGAAACCATGAAGAAAAGGAAATCTAAAAAATCAACCTACAAAGCTAGCTTTACATTGACACCCAAAGCAGATGAGAAAACACAAATACATGCAAAGAAAGATCACAGATCAGTTGTCAGGATGAACATAGACACAGAAATTCTTTAAATTACATGGAAACAGACCAAAAGTTGAGTTCATGTCAAGACTGTTTCAACACTTACAAACTAATCAATGTAAGACACCAAATATGTAGAATCAGTGAAATGAAACATGACCATGTGTCAATAGACTCAAGAAAGGCCCATGGCAAAATTCACATTTGCTCAGTATAAAAGCTCTGAAGAATGTGAGAATAGAAGGAACGTACCATAATAAAGACAATGAGGTGAGTTTCCGTAGTGTAGTGGTTATCATGTTCGACTAACACTCGAAAGGTCCCTGGTTCGAAACCGGGTGGAAACAAATGTGTATGTTTGCTGGGCGGTGGTGGGGCACGCCTTTAACCCCAGAACTCGGGAGGGAGAGGCAGGTGGATCTCTGTGAGTTCGAGGCCAGTCTGGTCTACAGAGCGAGATCCAGGACAGGCACCAAAACTACAAGGAGAAACCCTGTCTCGAAAAACCAAAAAAAAAAAAAAAAAAAAAAAAGACAATGAGACAAACCTAAATCAAACACTACCAAAGAAGGAGAACTGGAATCATTTCACTGAAATCAGGACAGAGAAGGGTGTCCACTTCTTCTATACTAACTCAACACAATGCATCAGTGGGTACACAGTTCAAGAAGGACAGAGAAAAATTTAAAGGGGAAAATACAAGAGAGTCAGAAAGCAAGTGAACCTCCTACAGAGGAAATAGAACTCTGTAATCCAATAATACCCATGAGAAAGTTCAGATCTGATAGCACTCATAGTCCTCTTAATAAACTATATAATCCACATAGGATACCACCTGGTTTTGGGTTTTTGTTTGTTTGTGTTTTTTTTTTTTTTTAAAATGTTTTTTTAAAAAAGGAAGATGGTAAGAAGTCAGTAGACCATTCAGTGTCTAAAAATATCTTGGACTCCCTGCTGGTAGCAAATATGTCAGAAACTGCTATGCAGGCCGGGAAAGGGAGTGGAGTTATCAATGGTCATACCCAGATATGGATCCTGTGCTATGATCCCAACCTGCCAGCCAAGAAATGCCCATTGGCGTCATAGTGGCAAGACTATTCGGTGGGTAAGAGGAGGCCTGGCTTGATCTGAGGCTGGCTCCACAGAAGGAAATACATAGTTGGTACTGGGAACCTGGGTGAAAGCCAATTAAAAGAAAGATCACAGGCTCTAGGAAGAATTCACTCCTGACATTTTGTTCCATGTATAAATACTTAAACTGCTTTTAAATTGTTCAGTTCACACCCATAGTCTGGTACTACTTTCAGCCTGGGTCAAAGAAACTTTGTTTTCAATGGGCAAGAGTTATTTCAGAGACTTAAAACTGGTCAAATACTAAGAACAGTTGACTGCTTACTTCACAGAGCATAATGGGAATTCCATATTCCCACATCTAAATCACAGGGAACATTACAGAAGAGGAGGTAAAAGATTTTAAGATCTGGAGGATGAGAAGGGGACATAGGTAAGACTTTTGCCATATGACATGGCAGTTGGAATCATGAACACACAATGGCCTGGCTACCTGGCCTAAACCTGCCCTAAATCATACACAAAATATGAGGGAGGCTAGTGGGAAGAAAACACCGCTAACCAGGGATGAGAGAGAGGGTGAAGAGGGGGTAATGGTGGGTGATTAAACCTATGCAATGATTAAATATCAGTATTTATTAATTATAAGTATTAAACAAAATTTAAACCAACAGAATTTAAGGGGGATACCAATGCCTAATTAGAGGCAAATCTTCTTTTATCATCTATATAAACAACTAATTAGAAAAGCCTTATACTTTGTTATTGTTCTATTTATTTAATTAAAACCAGATAGTAAATAAAAACACTTTTTTTTTTTAAAATGAAGATAACAAGCCAGGTGGTGGTGGCACACACCTTTAATTTTAGAACTCAGGAGGCAGAGCCAGGTGGATCTCGAGGTCAGCCTGGTCTACAGAGTGAGATGCAGGACAGGCACCAAAAACTACACAGAAAAATTCTGTCTCAAAAAAAATAAAACCCCCCAAAAAAAACAAAAAAAAAAAAATGAAGAAAACAAAGGAAAAAAAGTAACCAAGCAGAAGAGACCTCTAAAATGAAAATTTGAATTCACTGAAGAAATTAAGAATGACACAAGAAGGTGGGAAAATCGTGCATCCACATGGAATAGGGCATATTATTGCAAAATTATCAGTGTTAAAAGATGTATATGATTAACTCAAAATCCATGACAATCAAGCTCCCCATGATTTACTTCATAGGTACAATGAAGAGAATCCTACAAATGTACAGGGAAGCACAAAGACCCTAAGAGTGCAGAGTAAGCCCAGACACACAGAGCACAGCTTCAGTCATCTGAGCTGTGGTTTCTGATGACACCGTAGAACCACAGGAACAAGAGCACCTTAGGAATGGCAGAAGAACAGACATACAACACAATAAGAGGAACAGAAACAGAACCAGGCCAAGCAGGTGAATTTCACCAAAATGGCAAAAACATATGCTACAGAATAGACAGCCTCATCAACAAATGGTGTTGGGAAAAGTGAATATCTACATATAAAAGAATGAAAGGGTCTAGCGAATTCCAATTCACAATTCTAGTGAATTGTGAAGCCTGCAGAGTAGCACAAGGGGAAATAAATCCATATACAGTTTCTGAATGGCACTACAAATTAACAGGACACAAGAGCAAGAAGCAACAAACAGGATTGCATACAATTAAAAACTTGCGGCCGGTCAGTGGTGGCGCACGCCTTTAATCCAGCACTTGGGAGGCAGAGTCAGGCGGATCTCTGTGAGTTCGAGGCCAGCCTGGGCTACCAAGTGAGTTCCAGGAAAGGCGCAAAGCTACACAGGGAAACCCTGTCTCGAAAAACCAAAAAAAAAAAAAAAACTTGCACGGAAATGGTAATAGCTAAAAGTATGAAGAAACAGCCTACAGAATGGAGAAATTTGTTAGCAAACTTTTAATAGCACAATACAAAAACACACAGAGTTTCATCAAGAATTAAAAAAACACAAAGCAAATAAATATTGCAATCAATAAATAAGCAAAAAAAGAGCATGTTCAAAGTAACTAAAACAGCCAAAATGTCCATAGTACATGCTTCACACTTTTAGTCATGAAGAAAATGCTCATCTATTATACACTGAGATCTCGTCTCTGCTTAGTCAGTGTGTATACTCAAGGTCCCAAACAATAACAAAGCTGGAGAAAATGCAGGAGGAAGAACACACAGTCTCAGTGGGAATCCAACTCACTGCAGCCACCAGGGAAGTCAGTGTTGCAGCTTCCTGAACAACCGAACAAGCAAAAATAGAAAACACAGAGAAGATACTATAGGAATTTTTATAGTTTATAAAGGAATTAAATATGCTGCAAACTATCAACAATATAGAAAGGAACTCAGAAAGAGACATAAGAAATAAGGAAAAAATAACAAAATGATTTGTTTTTATATTTTCCTTCAGTGATTTCTTGAAATGTATGTGGACACTGTTCCCCAAATCAAACATAAATATAGGATACAGCTTCAGGAATATATCATAAGAACTCAGCTGGTTATGGCAAAGTCACTACCTGGAGGGATCAGGGAATTCCTCCAGAGGAAGCCAAATTCCAAGGAGTTTTTGGTGTTAGTTGGCTTGTTATATATCAGCTGTATTCTGTTATGAAAATCATGTGTGCCTTCATAGTTTTCCCAATTGACTTTTCTCTAAGAAGGGCTAACAGTGTGGACTGATCACTCTCTGGACATACACATTCCAGGTATTTTGGAGAACAGCCTCAGGAAAGGGTTTCTCTGGAATCAGATATCTCCCTTGGCCACTTTCAAGGACTAGCAGTAACAACAGTCCACATGCTAGTCTCCTGATTTAAAGTAAATTCCACAAGGAGACACTACCTAGGTCAGGTGGACCTTAAGTAATAACTTTACACAATTTAGCTCAGACCCTCCATTCTTACAGCTTTACTAACTTTATAGAATTTTAACTCCTTACCTAACCACTTCTAGGAATAGTTAGAAAACTTTCTGTGCTGACAGATATGCTCAGCCAGAACCCCAGTTCAAGCCTCCCTGTAATTATCATCATTGGCAGCATCCAGCCAGGTCTATCCTCAGATGGAGGAAAGTACCTTATCAGAGATACCTCTGCACTCTCTAAGAACAGACTTAAGCATCCAGTTTACCTGTTTGAGAAGGCCTGGCGGATGTACCAATTAAGCTTAACTTCCTCCTTTCCCAAATCTTACCTCTAGTTCCAGATCTCCCTTTAACTATCACCAGAGGCATCTAGCTGTACACAGGTTGCCTAGCGACTGAGCACACTTTCCCCCACCCTGCAGAAAAATGGCAGATAGCTTGGACAGATAGGAGCCACAGAAAAAAAGAAGACAGTTTTATTTTCTCCCATTGGCCTAGCAACTTATAGATTCTTAACATTTTCTACCAATCACATTTAAGATTATAGTTGAGCACATAAGATCTCTCTTCTTAGATATTACCTGAATTTAGCCTTTAGTTAATTCATTTCCACTTCCCTTTGGGGTTACAAATGATAATTAACGGTTATTGCCTCTCTATGTGATTCTTATCACCCCTCCATTTGACCCTAGAAGCCTGGCTTTGCACAGCTAAGGGATTACTGCTTGTAAGTGCATATGTATTGGGATTCCCAGGACACAGGAGGACATAGAAGAGAAAAGAGAATGGAAGAACTAGATGAGTAAGAACTTGAGAGGAACAAACTGAGATGGGGAAGAACTAGATTGAAGGGCTAGAAGAGAGTACTAGAGGGACGAGATGGAAGATGAGGAAGAGCCAGATGGGGAAGTACTAGCTGGGTAAGAACGAGATGAAACGGACCTAGATGAGGCAGAGTTAAGACGAGAGAATTAAGATAGAACTTAGAGGGAGCAATAGACAGAGAAATCAGGCAAGAAAGGAGCTAGGCACAAGAACAGAACCAAAGCTGTATATATAGGATGTTATGCCAGAGGAATTAAAGCAAGTGGACTAAGGATTCGGTGTGCTGAGATTCTATTTCCTGAAAATAGTCCTCGACGTTAGTAGTTCTCTCTCCTGAGCCCCTGGGATGTATAATATTAAGGCTGGTCCCGCTAATATTATACAAGAATATTCTATGAAAGTACTTCCTTCAAATATAAGGATACAAAATGTTAAGAGTGAAGGAAGTTTTTTAATAAGATATGCTGTGATGAGGGTTGGTCATAATAATGGTAGATAAAAGAAAAAGCCAAATCTACCAACATAGAAAACAAAAATTTTAACAAATGTTCAAATGGTCCATTTTCCAGAAAGTTATGTGATCAATATAAATGCATTTCACATAACAGTTTCCAAATACATGAAGCAATCAATGACAGAATTGTAGGAAGCAAGTAAAACAGTGAAGCAGGGAAGTTTCAACATCCTTCATTGGGTGATGTTGGAAAATAGACAGAACATTAGTGAGAAAAACCATGAACAGCACAGAAAACCAGTAATGTCTAGCAGGCCTCCAGAGAATCACCCACACAACAGCAGAAGACGTCTAGTCTTCTAACTTCAAGCAGCATTCTCCAGTGTCTTAGAAATAGAACAAGTCTTCAAACCTAGTAAAGATCAATGACTAAAAAGTATCTTCTCCAAGAACTTGTAATGCTGATATCAACAGCAAAAAACCGAAAAAGAATACATAAAAGATAAGTGAATACTGACTCACTGATAGCATGTTCTCATTCAAACACAGGAAGAAATGTAAGAAAATGTTTGTGTTCTGTAAAGACTCCAAGTAATTTGTGCCAAGCTCATATAGGCATTTTTCACATGAATAGAGAAATTGTGAGAAACAACTTCAAAGACTTCAAAAATTATGAGAGAAGGACCAAATGCAGAGGTGATTTCAAAATATATAGAAGTTATAGCAATGCAAATCCCTGAGAGCTGACATGAAGACAGAAGACAGGGAATATCAATGGACAGACAACACAGTCAGAGTTTAATACTCTGCAGAAATACTAAGCAAATCTTACCAAAATCCTGCTGACATTATTTTAGGAAATGGAGAAAGTAACCCTAAGACAACAGAACCTGAAGGAGCTATAAAATGCTCCAAAAATTGAGAACAGGAAAAACCAAGAGGCATCAATGGTTCTAACTAAACATTATATTCAAATTATAGTAATGCAAATCTTTAATATTGGTATAAAGGCATGATCAGTGATGTGAATGAAAGAGGGACAATAAAATTTTATTTGCCTTTGAGTCTTTCATGAGATAGTCTTCTAATACCTACAATAGGATAATCCTGAGATTATCCTCAGTGGAATACTCTAGAATCAATTCAAATGAAATAGAATGTGGCAAAACCAATTTAATGCTCTATTTCTACTGTCACTTGAGCCTCTCGTTATCCCTTTATCCCTTCCTCAATCCCTCTAACACACCTGGATCCTTTGCTACTGTCTCCTCTCTCTTCTCCATCCAGGG
>CABHPP010147296.1:0-44413 GCA_902168425.1 Peromyscus attwateri
TGTGTGTGTATGTATATGTGTGTGTATGTATATGTGTGTGTGTATGTATATGTGTGTGTATGTATATGTGTGTGTGTGTGTGTGTGTGTGCTTGTGTGTGCACGCAATTGCATGTGGTGCTGAGGACTGAACCTAGGGCTCCTCAAATCCTGGATAAGCACTCTTCCAGTGAGTGACATCTCCAGCTCTTTTCTTTGTTTTATTTTGAGACAAGGCCTTGTTAAATTGGCCCAGGGTGGCTTTGAACCCCCTCTCTAGCCAAGAGAGAGCCTTGTACTTGTGATCTTGTTGCCTCAGTTTCTCGGGTACCTGAGATCATGGGCCTGCACCACCAGGCCCGCCAAGATAAGCTTTTATAAAGGCAAGAATTGCTGCATACTTGTTATGAGTTGAAACTCCTATTTCTCTACATAATTTAATAGACACTACATAAAACAATTATTGAAAACCTATGTTAACAGTCATTTGGTGTTCAAAGAGAAAATATGTAACATAACAACATCAAAGGAAAGGGGCAGAGATTTTTAGGAACAGTTTTGCATATTAATGAAACTAAGTAGATATTCAAATTGAGATATCACAAGATCAATTTGTTAATTGTAATCTTTAAGATAATCACTAAGAAAATAAATTAGAAATCTACGTAAAAGAGGGTGTGCCAGTGCCCTGACTCAGTGGGTACAGGTGCCCACTACCAATCCTGATGACCCGGGTTCAATCACCTGAACCCTTAAATTAGAAAGAGAAAATCGGCTCCCACAAATTGTCTTCTGACCTCCACTCACTCTTCATGGCACTGAAGCCCCCACACATACACACATTCATGCACAAAATAAATAAAATGGAAGCAATATATAAGCAGCAGAAATAAATCTTCATCAGAAAAAAACACTAAATGTAAATGGTCTGAACTCTCTTACTTAAAGGCAGAAACCGGCAGACAGATTTGCAAAAACCCACAAGATTCATCTATATGCTATTTATAGAAGATTTGTTTTTGTTTGTGGTGGTGTTTCCGACGGAGCCCAGGGACTAGAGCACTAGGCAGTCTCCCCCTTTAGCCACACCCAACCCCAGCATTTAGATCAAAGGACACAGAAGACTTGAAGTAAAAGCGTAGAGCAAGACACTTGATGCACATAATGCTCAGAGAGCAGATGCAAATTTACAATTATTATCAGACAGAATACGTCGTATGTCAAGCCCCAAAAAGACATTAAAAGAAAAGAAAACCCCAGACTGATATGTCCATGAATACAGGTGCCAGTTCCTCAACAAAACGTCAGCATCTCAAATCAAAGGGGATTGTTCCTAGACTGCCGCAAGTATTCGGTTCTACAAAACTGAATGTACACCATTGAAAGAATTAAGATGGAAACCACACAGTCATCCCAATCGGTGCAGAGAAGGCATTTGACAAAACCCAACACCTTTTCTATTTAAACAAAACGAAAACAAGAAAACGCCAGATGTAATAAACTAGGATTAAAAACAACCCTTTTACATAAGAAAGGCCATATACAAAAGATTTTACAGACATTAATGTACTCATGGGGAAAACTGAAAAGTTTTTAGGTAAGACCAGGTACAAGGCAAGACTGTACCCCTCACTCTCTTCTGCTCAGCCTGGTACTGGGGTGACTACACACTCTGACTGATTCCTGACTCCCAGTCCCAGGTCCTATGGCATTTTCTTTTGTGTCAAGGTGGCCTCTGGTCAATGATGCATGCAATTCTCCAGGAAACTTTAGGTATTGGTGTCCTTGGTGAACATGTATCTGTGGACATGGTTGCTGGATACAGATAGAATTGGAGTAGAAGCCTGCCCTAACCCTGGCACTTGGGCAAAATAATAATGATAATACTAAATAAAGGTATCCAAATTGGAACGAAGAAAGGTAAGTTCATCTTTGTCCACAGATGACATGATCTTATAGTAAAAAGGACTATAAAACTCTTGGAGTTGATAAAAACATAGTTACAAGATAAAAAAAAAAATAAGATCAACCATCAAAAGCCATTGAATTTTCATAGGCTTGCAAAGAACAACACTAAAGGAAATTAAGGAACAATTTAGCTTATAATGACACAAAAAGAAATAAAATACTTGATAAATTTAACCAAGGAGATGAAGTATATACCAAAAACTATAGAATATTGTAGAAAGAAATTACCTAAACAAGTCAAAAGACACCTGTGTTCGTAGACTGGAAGACTTAAGAAGTCAATATGGCCCCAAACAATCTACCAATCATATAATCTATAACAGAATCCTAACAAGTTTTTTAAAACATAAATAGAAAAGGATATCCCAAAAATTCAAATGGAATTGCAAGGAACTGAGCAGTCAAAATAATCTTAAAAGGAAGGGAGAAGCGGGAAGGGTCACACTTCCTGGTTATGAGACGGTGCAGAGCTGCCACAGCCAGTAGTGTGGTACCAGCACGGAGCTGCCACAGCCAGCAGTGTGGTACTGGCACAGAGCTGCCACAGCCAGTAGTGTGGTACCAGCACGGAGCTGCCACAGCCAGCAGTGTGATACTGGCACAGAGCTGCCACAGCCAGCAGTGTGGTACCGGCACAGAGCTGCCACAGCCAGCAGTGCGATACCAGTGCAGACAGGGGTCCAATGCAGCCAGATGAGGAGCACAAAGAAGCCTTTGCAGGGATGAGCAGATGGCTTCTTTACAGGAATAGCATGAGCATTCAAAAGGGCAAGACCCAGTCTTTTCAATGAGTAGTGGCTATCATTCCAATTAGGATGTCATACGGTTCAGATGTTATAGCAACCAATCTTGGAGAGAAAGCTGGACAGACACATGCAAAAGAATCAAGTTAAGTACTTACCCAATACCGTTATAAAATAACTCAAAAATTGATCAAAGACTAAGGGTTACACCTTTAAAACTTTAAAGAATGGGCCAGGCGGTGGTGGCGCATGCCTTTGATCCCATCACTCGGGAGGCAGAGGCAGGCAATCTCTGTGAGTTCGAGGCCAGCCTGGTCTACAGAACAAGATCCAGGACAGGCACCAAAACTACACAGAGAAACCCTGTCTTGAAAACAAACAAACAAACAAACAAACAAACAAAAAGACTTAATTATATGTCACAGCATACACCAAGTGACACTGCTGATACAAAATATTCCAAATAAGCAAATCTCTAGAAATGGGAGATGGATTAGCTGTAGTCTGAGGCTGGAGGTGGGAGAAATGAAGATTGACAGGGTTCCTTTGGGGGTTTTGGAAACCTCCTAAAATTAGATTGTGCTGACAGCTATACAATTCTGACACAAAATCATTTGCTTTAAGTGGAGCTACTGGTCTCCTTGTGGAGCGAGTTAGATGAGCAGGCCACCTTGAGAGGCTCGATGACCCACTGGAGGTCTGTAGCCACCACAGCCACTGGGTCTGACAGGGAGACGCAGGTTGACAGAGGGCAAATGCCAGCTGGTCGATCGGAAGGAGCTGTGTCCACCCTTCTTTCTCATCCACCACCCAGATCCGTGTAAAGCCCAGAAGCACCACCCAACCCCTAGGATGGGCAGAAGACCCCCCCCCCCAAGGATGATGGTGACCGAGGCAGCAAGTTTGAGAAGACAGCTCTGTTGGTGACTAGCAGGGAAGGAGGAATTGCTCTCATAAACTAGATTCATGCAGTGGGCTCAGATCAACACAGAGACTCCCCTGCACCCTGAAGCCCAGTCAGCCGGACCTCCAGTCCCTAAAACCTCCTGACATGATGGCAGCTGCTGTGCCGTGGAAGACCGCTGTGGCAGATTTGTTTGAAACCTGCGAAAGAAACTTAAGACAGCAGCTTGCATCACACAGAAAGACCTAGTGTGTCTGCAGTGTGGTGCTGCGGGCTCCTTTACAGAGGAACGGGAGGTCAAAGCGGGGGTGCGGCTACAGGTACTTCTGTCCCAAGCTCCACGCTGATGGCATTCCTCACCCCTTACTGCAGGCGTTAAGGAAGGCAACTTTGAACCCTCGAATTTGTCAGTTCCCACCTTTTGAAAGCTGGACACATGGCGTGTTTGGCTGCTGTTGTGAATACCTTGAAAGAGGAAGGAAAGACTCCTCGAGTCTTTGAATACTAGTCAGATGCCAATGTGAACAAGCAGTCCCACGCTGCCGTTAGAACGAAACACTCAGACAGTTTTAAGAACACAGTGAGGGCCAAACTACAGCTTTTTGCTCTTAAACCGAATAGTTGTGGTTTATTTCATTTTCATACAAAACATTTTTCTACTTGAGCAAAACAAAATCATTTGTTATATGAACTATATTAAGGTGGTTACTTTCATTTTAATGGCTTCCTATTATTATTATTAATTATTATCATTTTTTTTTGAGATAAGGTCTCACTATGTAGCCCTGGCTGTCCTGACACTCACTATGTAGGCCAGACTGGCCTCAACTCACAGAGATCCACTTGTTTCTGCCTCCCGAGTGCTGGGATTAAAGGTGTGCGCCACTACACCTGGCCAATAGTTTTCTATTTTTAATTTCATGTGTAACTGTTTTAACATTTATTGTTATAGAGTAACTATGAGCAGAAAGAATATGTACCTATTTCATAGTGGTACAAATATAAGAAATGCTAAAATATTTTCTAAGCCAGAGGATTTTTGTTATGTTTAACTTCCCAGAGCCTTTGTTTGTGATTCTTCAAGAGGGTCTGAAGGGTTGAGAGCAGGTTTGTGGTTTCGAGAGCCTTTTTGTAGGTAAAGAGAAACGGCTCACCCAAGGCCAAGGGCAAGTGTGCTAACAGTGGTAGCATGGACTCTCCACCTGCCTCAACCCTCACTGCAGCATCAAGAAGCTGCTGTGGCTTCCAGAACACTCTGGCTGACTCCTCACTCCTGGTCCCAGGTCCTTTGACAATTCCTCTTGGGTCAAGGTGGCCCTGGTCACTGCCCCATGGGATTCTCTGTGAAACTTACGTATTGGCATCCTTGGTGGACATGGTTGCTGGACAGAGACGAAAATTCTAGCAAGGGCCTGCTTGAGCCAAGTCTGGGTGTGGGGATAGGTGGAGCCACTGTGAGCCCTGAGTCCTGATGGGAAGCCTTAGAGGTAACCCTAAAACCCCATCAGCACTACACGTAAACAGCACTGATTTGTCAACAATAATCAACAAGGAAAAGAAGAAGACAGAATGGTGACAGAGAGAGGTTGAGACATGGAACCCAGTTTCTCCTGTGGGCCATGAAAGACCTGGGCTGAACTTAACCACCGAGGACACCATAGCCACTTCGTGCTCAACACCTTAGGTGTTCTTTAAGAGTTCTTAGAAATTCATGACAGTTAAGTGGGGACAGAGTTCTAAACGCTAAGGTATCTAAAATCTATCAGATTCACTTAAAAACCATCCAGGGCACAAGGAGAACAGCTGGAGAACATGGACACAAAAAGAAGCCCCTACCTGTTTGGCTGACCCCATGACCCCTGGCAGGCAAGACCTGAACCCGGAGCCCTCTCCCATGTACAGGACTGGGGCTGTCCCAAAGCTGAGTAGCCCTAGCTTGTACCTGTGGTGACACTGCTGGATCCCCAGCCCCCAGAGCACCTTCTCGGCCCTCACCCACCACAGCTGGCTACTCACCACGCTCCTGTGCCACTGGCTCCAGCCTCCTGCCTGCCCTGGCCCACGCCACTCATTACTCAGGGCGTTTATTATTAGCCTGAGATTTTTGTTAGGCCTAGGCCACACTTCCTGGGTTTTCCCCTCGACCTGGGCATGTAAATAAGCCAGCCTGCTGACCTGCGCCTGCGCCTCAGCCCAGGGAGTACAGGTGGGTGATCTGACCCTGTTGGCTCAGCAGTAGGGGCTTAGCTTGACCTGGCTGTGAGATGACAAGACTTGGGCACTTCTAGATCTTCCCTGGCCCATTTCAGGGGCCTGGTTCCTGTCCACTGCCCATTCTCCAGGGTAGGCTGCCCAAACAGCTCTTGTCTTCCCAAAATAGCCTTCCCTCCCTCAGTCCTTCCCTCCTCTTGGACTACCTCATCCTGTGTTGCTGCCTGGTCAGTTCCTGCTGTCCCTTCTACAATTCTCCATTGAAGTATCACCTCTCCCAGGAAGCCATCTGTGATTGCCTCGGGTCATTAGGTGCCTATGTTTTGGGCAGACCCTGCATATCTGGACTTTGCTTCAGGGTCCAAGGCCTTGGTGGGGGCTTACATATGCAGTGACCTTGTACCTTCATGTTCTCATCTGAAAAATGGGTCTTTGAGTCATCGTGAGAATGGCATGTGTTCACACGGTCACTTGATCGTTGTTTGTTTGGTTTTTAGTTCTCTTGAGACAGGTGTCACGAAGTTGCCCAGGGCTAACTTGAACTCAAAATTCTCCTGTCTCAGATTCTAGAGTGTTGGGATTTTAGGTGTGCTCCACCATACCTGGCCACCACAGCCTCATTCTTACAGCAAGTTCGCAGCACACAACGAATCCTCCAATAAGCAACATGGAAACATCCGTGCTACAGCCCTGATTACCCCCAGGCTTTAACTCCATTTCTACATATTCCCAGGTCTTCAGAATCCTGCAGGGATAGAAAGCCCAACAATTGAAAGTTTATTGCAGTACTGTTCACAGTAGCCCAGATATGGAGTCAACCTGCATGTCGTCAGTGGGTGTCTGGATAAGAAAACTGTGGTGTGTGTAAACATCAGGATTCTATTCATCCTCAAAAGAGAAGGGACTCCTGCCATTTATATCAACCAACATGAATGGGACTGGAGGCCCCCATGCTAAAAAAAAAAGTCAGGCTGGATGTGGTGGTGGCATATACCTTTAATCCCAGCACTTGAGAGGCAGAGGCGGGTGGATCTCTGAGTTCAAGGTCAGCCAGACCTACAGAGTAAGTTCCAGGAAAGGCTGGGCTACACAGAGAAACATTGCCTCAAAAAAAAAATAAATAAAAATAAAACTAAAAGGAAAGGAAAAGAAAGAAGAAAAGAAAAGAAAGGAAAGGAAAAGAAAAGAAAAGTCATGGCCTGAAGTGAAGGCCCAGTAGTTAAGAACACTGACTGCTGTTCAGAAGACCCAGGTTCAACCCCCAGTGCCTACATGATGGATCACAAATATCTGTAACTCCAGTTCCAGGAGATCTAATGCCCTCTTCTGGCCTCCATGGACCCCAGATACACATGTGATGTACAGACACATATACAGGGAAGACACCCATCTACATAAAATTGTAAAAATTGAAATTATTTAAATAGAAAGAGAAAGAAGTCAGTCATGGAAAGACAAAGCCATGTGTTCTTACTCCTGTACAGAATACAAATCAGAGATCTTACAGCTGGAAAGAAAATCGAGTCATCTGAGGCTGTGGAGGGTGAAGGGCAAGAGGACAGGGACAAGTTGGGCAGAAGGCCCCAGCTTCAGCTGGGTAGTTCTATGGTTCTGTTGTATAGCAGGCTAAGTATGGTTCACAGTAACACATTATGTAGCTCAAGACAGCTAGAGGGGAGCGCAGTGAGGCTCAGTGGTCAAGCGTGGGTGAGGGGTTCATCCTCAGCTCTGCAAAACAAAATGGCACATACCTTAATCCCAGTGCTGAAGAGGATAAAGTAGGAGGTCATGAGCTCCAGGCCAGCCTGGGCTACATAGTGAGACCCTAGAGAGTATGGGTGGGGGGAGAGAAATACATCTCAGGAGCTGTGGGGTGGAGTGGGGGATGAGTGGTGCTTAGCATTCACAAGGCCCTGGGTTCAATATCCAGGACAGAAGGGCAGAAGAAGAGAGGAAGACAGAGAAGAAGGGAGAAAGGGAAGGAAGAGAGAGGGAAGAAGGAAGGAAGGAAGGAAAGAAGGGAGGAAGAAGGAAGGAGGAAGGAAGGAAGATGGAAGGAAGAAGGAAGGAAGGAGGGAGGAAGGAAGATGAAAGGAAGTAGGGAGGAAGAAGAAAAGAAGGAGGAAGGAAGGAAGAAGGAAGGAAGGAAAGAAGGAAGGAAGGAGGAAGGAAGGAAGGAAGAAGAAAGGAAGAAGGAAGAAAGGAAGGAAGTAGGAAGGAAGATGGAAGGAAGAAGGAAGGAAGTAGGGAGGAAGGAAGGAAGGAAAAAAGGAAGAAGAAAGGAAGTAGGAAGGAAGATGGAAGGAAGAAGGAAGGAAATAGGGAGGAAGGAAGGAAGATGGAAGGAAGTAGGGAGGCAGGAGGAAGGAAGGAGGAAGGAAGGAAAAAGGAAGGAGGAAAAAAGGAAGAAAGAAGAAAGGAAGATGGAAGGAAGGAAGAAAGGAAGGAAGAAGGAAGTAGGAAGGAAAGAAGATGGAAGGAAGAAGGAAGGAAGTAGGGAGGAAGGAAGGAAGGAGGGAGGAAGGAAGGAGGGAGGAAGGAAGGAAACTAATCATTGACAAACCAATGTCACCCATCGGGTCGAATCTCTGAGTGTGATCCAGAGGCAGCTGCAGATGATCTAAGGAAATATGAACATCCTTCAGCTGGAGCTTGTGGCTGCCCAGAGCCATTTTAGGGGACTCTCTACCCAGTACTAACCCCTGAAACCTGGAGTCCATCGCTGGCAGCTCATTCACGGCAACAGGAGGCTGACAGTGATGCAATTGCCCATCCATGGAGGATGGCTGTGTAGCCAGGAGAAGCCCCAGCAGCTGTGGGAGTGTGGGAGAGGCTGGGCTCAACGGGCAGGCCACTGAGAGGAAAAGTGGAGGAGCAGGATGCTGACAGTAGTCTGCACACACACACACACACAGGCACACAGGCACACATACATACACACACATTCACACACACATACACACATAACACATACATATATACAATCACACATACATATAAACATATACACATGCACATATACACACATACATGCACACATACACATGTGCACACATATACATGTGCACATATACATACATGTACATATAAACACATACACACACACACACACACACATATATATATATATACACACACACACACACACAGGTGCTGTTTTTCACAGAATGGTGTGCCTAGGGATGTGATATGTGACAGATGGGACAAAAGAGTGATGTTTGAGGGAACCCCAGCCCTACGCGGGAGGTTTTCATCGCTAGTGTTAATGAACAGTAGCAAAACCACAGCTGGGCAGAGGAAGTGACTAGTAGAACCCATTGCCAGGAACATTCTGCCTCCATGTGGGAACAGGGCAAGCTCGGGGTTGGTGGAACGCCTCGGGCTGTGGTCCCTCCTCGCCTGTCTGGACGGACCTGTTGGAGCTGGACTCTGCTGCCTCACTGAGGGCTGCCTGGGGCTCAGGCCTGTGTGGGAAAGCTCTCTGGGGCTGCTGAGCCCCCTGTGCCTCCCGCAGCTGGAGCTGGGATGTGTTAGACTCACACGCCATCTGGGCCGATACTTCTAATGTTCTGAGCATAAGTGCGAGCCGAACAAAGCCCAGGTTGCTCTGGGGAGACAGCGAGCGGGCGTGCGCGGTGGGGGGGGGGGGTTGGGGGGTGTAGAAGGGGAGGGTCCCTCTGGTCACATCCAGCCACCACTGGCTAACGCTTCAGTGCACATGTGCTCTCTCAGAATAGAGCTGGCAGTTTCCAAACCTCATTCTGAAACCAGTCTTTTCTGTGCTGTCTCCAGGGGCACCACCGGCTTCTCACTGTGAGTCACATGGCCAAATTTTAGAACCCGGAATAAAGACACTTTGCACGCTACAAGGCTTGAGAGCTGGTTCCTTTACCCAAGTGGGCTCCAACAATTAAAATGCGTAGGCAGTTGGGATAAGTCCAGAGAGCAAACCCTGGACCATCTAAACACCTGGGTGCGTCATTTCCAACTTTTTAGCTGAGCCCAGCCCCACAGCAGAGCCGCTGGGGGATGTGACCACTCCTGTGCCCCCCTTTGCTTACATCATGCTGGCTGGGACAGCTCAGACTTGGTGTTTCCCATGTGACTCAGTCTCTGAGGTACATCCTCCAGCAGCTCTCACAGGGACGACGACACTTGCTGCGGCCCCAGCTCTGCTCCAATGCTTCGGTCTGTTGTGTTGCGCATGGTCTCGCTGAAGGCCTTGAGGTGCCTCAGTGCGATTACCTAATCAAAGGGAACGCTGCCCATTATCATTGTCCAACATTGCTTGTGCACATGGTGGGGTTTCAACCTACAGACCCATGGCGGCAGCTAGCTCTGACCTACCTCCCCTCTAGGCATGCCACTCAGTAATATCCTCTGAGTAGGTGATGTTATTGGATAAGCAAGTGTCCAGAAAGGGACATTTTTAGACTGATAGCTGGAGCCCTTGTGAAGACTGCAATCTGCACTTGAGACATCCATGAGCACTTCTCAGAAGCGCTAGCTGCTGCGCTTGGGCAGATCCCAATTTGAAGAAGCAGACAGGCTCTTTGTTATAGGAGCCCCAGCTTCTTATGGGAGGTGCTGGGCACTCTTTCTTACTTTAACATTTTTTCCTTTTTCCGTTTTATCGTGAACATTTCAAAACAAAGCGCAAGGTGTAGACAGGAGCACAGTCAGTCATGGGGGCCTCTGCCTGCTCACAGAGTCTCTTTGGCTGTGCGCATCTGCGTCTGCCTTCCTGCTGAATGCCACCTCTGTCTCCCAGTCTTGTTTGTCTAAAGCAGTGGTTCTCAACCTGTGGGTCTTAACCTCCCCCTTTGGGAAGGATTGAATGACCCTTTCACAGGAGTTACATAATCAGACATCCTGCATATCAGATATTTACATTATGATTCATAACAGTAGCAAAATTACAGTTATGAAGTAGCAACAAAATAATTTTTTGGTGAGGGGTCACCACAACATGAGGAACTGTATGGAAGGAAGATTGAGAACCACTGGTCTAGAGTGTTCTCTATGATTTCCAATCTTCCATTTCTTCTTTGATCTGTATTGTAGTTTATCTCGATGTTCCTTAAAGATCCATGTGCTGGAAGCATGCTCCGGGGCCTGAGGAGCTGCTGGGAGGTGATGGACCCCATAGGGAATGGGGTCGGTCTATGGAAGGAAGCTGGGCCGTTGGGAGCCTGGCCCTCCCTGACTCTTTGCTCCCCACTCCGCCCACCCTACCGCGAAGCAGCCTAGCATCAGGAGCTAAACTCAGGGAAACCACCAGCTAAATCAATCCTCTCTCCTACACGTTGCTTCTGTTTGGTTCATCACAAGGATGAGAAAAGAAACTAACTACCAGGCGTCTCCATGGGAGGTAACGGCCCCTTTGTAAGCACGGCACCTGTGGGTTGTGCTCTGGCTGTCTCTCCCACACCCGCCCTTGTTTGCACAGCACTGGCTTATGTAGCTCAAGCCCAGCGTAACAAAGATGACCTTTCTGTTGACAACTTCAGTTGATGATCCTTGGCAAAAACAAATGCCACCCTTGCAAGACGGTGGCTTTCTAAACCTGCCATCGTTTTTCTACTTTTAGTGTCTGTGAGGAAGGCCTCTCTCGCTTCTTGCTGTCATAGAGATGTGTCCTGCAATCACGCCTCAAAGACTTGTGCTTGGCCTGTGGTGTCGAAGGGAGATAATGGTGTGAGTAGGGGTAAGAGCCTACATTGTGGGAACCAGTTCTCCCCTTCCACCATGTGGGTTCTGGGGAATCAGACTCGGGTTTAAGTCAGGCTTGGCGACCAGCCCCCTGATTGGGCTTCTAGAAACTTTCAGATCTTAAGACAGGAGAAAACCTATCTCTCTCCCCATTGGTCCTTTGTCTCTCTAGTTGACGTCCTCTATTGTACAAATGGGTGGGGAAAGCTGCCTCCTCCAGGATCTTCAGTGCTCTAGAAAGGGAGGGACTCACAAGTGGGTGGCCCTTCAGTGGACCACCTATTTTACAGACGGGAACACTGAGGTCATGAAACTTTTGGGCTCTGGGCTACTTGAACATCTGACTTGTCCTCGGACTCCAGCAAAGGACCCAGCCCACACCGTCCATCCATCCAATAGTTTTTGAATGAGTAAGTGAATGGAAATTACAAGCAAGTGAACAAAAGCCCAAGTTCTGGTTCCTAGTAGAGGTGACCAATTCATGGAAGGAGAATCAGTGAACCAGGTCCTTTGTGAAGAGAAAAGGCCACAGCCTGAGGGAAGATGAAGGGGACCAATGACTCAGAGGGCCCTCTGTGCACAGCCTGTGACTCACAGACCAGCAGGGAGGGAGCACACGAGCCAAGAGTAACCTGGATCCATCGAGGGCTCTTCTCTCCCACATCCCCAGGTCTGCTTCACCACAGCCATCCCTGGGGGGGGGGGGAGACAGGGACATCCATGGGAACACCCATAGCCTTTGCCCTACTTCCCTGCCCTAACAACACCTGGCCTCCTGTGCTCTGCACTAGAAAGTCTTGTCTCCAGCCATCTTTGAGAGTCTGTCCAAGTACTGGCCAGAGTCCCCATCTGTCTTCGTTAGGGTTGCTATTGCTGTGAAGAAACACTATGGCCAAAAGCAACGTGGGGAGGAAGGGGTTTATTATTACAGTTCATCATCAAAAGCAGTGAGGGCAGGAACTCAAGCAGGGCAGGAACCTGAAGGCAGGAGCTGATGCAGAGGCCATGGAGGGGCGCTGCTTAGTGGCTTGTTCTCTATGGCTTGCTCAGTCTACTTTCTTATAGAACCCAGGACCATGAGCCCAGGAATGCCTCCTCCACATCAATCACTAATTAAGAAAATGCCCTACAGGCCTGCCTATAGTTGGATTGTTTTGTTTTGTTTTGGTTTGGTTTGGTTTTTGTTTTGGTTTTTTGAGACAGGGTTTCTTTGTGTATCCCTGGCTGCCACTGTCTTGGAACTCACTTCTGTAGCCCAGGCTGGCCTCAAACTCACAGAGATCTGCCTGGCTCTGCCTCCCGAGTGCTGGAATTAAAGGCGTGCGCCACCACCGCTTACACCGGCTTACACCTGGATCTTATGGAGGCACTTTCTCAATTGGGGCTCCCTCCTCCCCAGTGACTCTAGCTTGTGTCAAGTTGACATAGAAATAGCCAGTACAACTGACCCTTGTCAGCTTGACACACAAATCTATCACTACTAAGCCACAACCTTTACTTTCGTACTCATCCCCAAGATCTCACATTAATAGCAACATCACAATATAAAATATTCTAAATATTAAAAGTCCCACTGTGTTTAAAAATTCAAATACTTCAGCCTGGTTTGCAGAGCAAGTTCCAGGACATCCAAGGCTACTCAGAGAAGCTCTGTCTTGGAAAAAAAATTCAAATACCTAAAAGTTCAAAGTCTCTTTAAAAATATCCAAACTTTCTCTTAAAATCCAAAGTCTTTGTAAAATTCCAAAATCTGTTTAGAAGTTTAAAGTCTCTCAACTGTGGGTTCCTGTGAAATAAAAAATAAATTAAATACTTTCTTACTTCAAGAGGGAGGAACCAGGGCACAGTCACAATCTGAACAAAGCAAAACCAAACTCCAGTATCTCAATGTCCAATATCTGGGATTCACTCAGGATCTTCTGGACTCCTCTGAGGGTTGGGTCACCTCTCCAGTTCCGCCCTCTGCAGCACACACAGCTTGTCTTAGGCTCTGGCTGGCTCCTCTCCACTGCTGCTGCTGTTCTTGGTGGTCCTCCCATGGTACTGGCATCTCCAAAATTGCTTGGGTTCCTTGATTCTACTGGGCAGCACTTGCACCAATGGCCTCTCCTGGGCTCTCTTCAGGGATTCCAGCCTTGCCACACAGTGCCAAGCCTCAGCTGCTCTCCATGGCCCCTTCATGCCATCAAACCAGTACCACCTGGGTGACTCTTACACTACCAAGTTTGGCTGCCAGCACATTGTATAACCTTGACACTCCTGGCACACAGCTTCTGTGTACCTGACCCTGAGGAAACACATCCCAGAAGACTTCACCTTAGTGATGCTGGCCTCTTCTTAATCACAGCTGGTTCTTCAGCCCCAGCTGACCAGACACCAGATTCTTCACACACACCAAAGGCCCAGGAGAGTTTGTGCTTCCCTTTAAAACCTCACAAGCCAGGCCTTCATCTCTGTACTGCTCTCAACATTCTTATTTTCCAAGCTCCCACAGAGCAGCCCACCAAGCTTTGAACACTCAATGGCTTTTCTAGCCCAAAGTTCCAAAGTCCTTCCACAATCCTCCCCAAAACCACATGGTCAGGCCTGTCACAGCAATACCCCACTCCTGGTACCAACTTGACTTAGTCAGGGTTACTATTGTTGTGATTAAATACCATGACCAAAAGCAACTTGGGGAGGAAGGGGTTATTTCATTCATAGATCCATATAACAGTTCATTATCAAAAGCAGTGAGTGTAGGAACTCAAACAGGGCAGGAACCCGGAGCTGATACAGAGGCCATGGAGGGGTGCTGCTCACTGGCTTGCTCTCCATGACTTGCTCAGTCTGCTTTCTTATGGGACCCACGACCACAAGCCAAGGAGTGGCCCTAACCAAAATTGCCTGATCCCCACCCCATCAATCATTAATTAAGAAAATGCCCTACAGGCCTGCCTCTAGCCAGATCTCATGGAGGCATTTTCTCAATTGACACTCCTTCTTCTCCAGTGACTCTAGCTTGTATAAATTGACATCAAACTAGCCAGCAAGCCATCTGAGCCACATCCCTCTGCCATGAGCTTATGTTTTCTCTGCATACATTTCCGTGCTCATCAGGGGCCACCTGCTTTCTCAGCTAACATGTGAGCTCCAAGCTGGGTGTGGTGGTACACACCTCTAATCCCAGTTCTCAGGAGACTGAAGAATGAGCAAAGTCATAAGTCTGAGGCCAGCCATGGTGGGTCATAGAGTGAGCTCCAGCACATCTTGGGCTACACAGTGGGACCTGTCTCAGCAAAACCAGACAAACGAGAAAGAAAGTGAACTCCAGGACCCTGGGGGCTTTTTCTTCACCTTGCAGAGAACTTGGCATCCAGAGCTGTGCCTGGCATGCGAATGGTATCCAACAGATGACAGGTGGCCAAGAAGAGAGGAAGGAGGTTGGGCTGACTGCTGTGCCGGGGCCCCTGGCATCCACACAGAAGGGGGCTGAGGCTCATGGTTTCAGTGAAGTTGCCCATTTAGTGAGTTGGAGTGGGTAGGCTAATAGTAAGTGATCAAAGTTTGTTAACCACCTGTCATGTGCCAGGGACAAGGCACAAACTTGATTTTTCATCCTCAGGCAAGATAGCTGCATCCCTTTGCACAGTGAGGTTAGAGAGACTGAGCATTTTGTATACAACCTGTGGTGTGCTGGAGAGGGGATTTGCTTCCACAAATCTCAACCCTCAGATCACGAGCTCCTCCTACCAGGGCTAGTGTGCCTGGCCTGTGAGAGCCACATCCCTGCTGACCCCCAAGCTCTTCCAGCCAGTGGCCCCAGCCTCTGAGAGGATGGACAGGTAAGAGACAGAGAGGTCACCTACACGGTCCACAAGCAACCAGGCGCCAGGTATGGAACTGTTGGCAACAGCAAGCTTGAGGCAAAGATTCTGTGCTGGTGGAGCCCATAGTCCACTGAAGGTGGGATGGGGTGAGCCAGTGGCCTGTTTCCAGTAATGTTATTGTGCAATTCTGCTGTGGTTTGGATAAGCCCAGAAGGTTTATGCGTTACAAGCTTGGTCCCGAGTACTGACTTCTGTTGAGCAGAAGAGCCTCAAGGAAGCAAATCTTAAGAGGTGGTAGAACTGTGGAAGGTGGGGCCTGGCTGAAGGCAAGCCTTTGAAGGACATCTTGTCTTCTGTCCCTTCTTCCTGCACTCCTTTCTGCTCCCTGTGCCCTGTCCCAGCACACATTCATCTCAGAAATCTGCACCTCATCTCAGATCCACACTATGAATGCAACCATCTTCTATATCTGCTAGAACCTCAGAAGCCCTCAGCCAAAGTAAGCCCTTCCTCCTTTAAACTGTTTTATCAGACACTTCCCCAGAGCCACGAGATCTAATAGTTCCATGCGAGGCCTTTAGCTTTACCCTGCAAGAGGCTCATTTCAAATCCATGGCTACAAGACCCTGTTAGGAGTGGGGATGCAGCTCATTAGTGGACTGCCTCCTTAGCATGTGCCAGGCCCTAGGTTCTATCTCCACCACCCTCCCTCCCACCACACACACTATTTTCTTCTGTTGCCATTTCCTGTACTATTACCACTGCCCAGTGCCTTTTCCTCCTTTGGGACTCTGGTTACATACATCATATGTATATGTTGTTTGTTTGTTTGTTTGTTTGTTTTGAGACAGGGTTTCTCTGTGTAGTTTTGGTGCCTGACCTGGATATCGCTCTGTAGACCAGGCTGGCCTCGAACTCACAGAGATCCACCAGGCTCTGCCTCCCGAGTGCTGGGATTAAAGGCATGTACCACCACTGCCCGGCATCTTATATATTTTTTAATATTAGGTTTCAAATGTTATTTATGCCTTTTATTATTATTATTATTAATAATAATTTTGATTTTTGAGACAGGGTCTCTCTACATACCCGTGGCTGTCCTGGAACTCACTCTGTAGACCAGGCTGGCCTAGAACTCACAGAGATCCACCTGTTTCTGCCTCTCAAGCGCTGGGATGAAAGGTGTGCACCACCGTGCCTGGCTTATTTACGGCTCTATTTAGTTTTATTATTCAGTCTGGATATTTTCTCCTGACTTATCTTCCAGTTCCTTACAACCCTCCCCAGCTGTATCTAATCTGTTATCAAACTTACCTTTTTAAGTTTTTTAATTTTAGTTCCTGAATTTTTTAGCGCCACATCTAATTTGTAACTAATCCTTTTTCAATTTTTATTTCTTTCCAGTGCTTTTCTCTCTACTTTCTTTTTTCTTAAATAGTAGATACTTTTAGTGAAGACTTAGTTTCACACACACAAAAAAAAAAAATGTGTGTGGAAGATGCAGAGCTCTTGTTTATCCTTAGACAACTCAGCAGTGGCTTCTCACCATCCGTGTCCTGCACAGAAGGTGTTGTACTTTTCTCATAGCTGGGACAGAACACCTGACAAGCAGCAGCTTCAGGAAGAGTGTATCTTGGCTTCTAGTTCAAGAAGATACAGTGCATCATGGTATGAAAGGCAAGGCAAGGCTCAGAAAGCAGCTGGTCACATTCACACCTCCTTCGCAGTCAGGAAGCAACGAGTGATGGACGATGTGCCCAGCTCATGCAACAGCACTGCCCACATTGGGGTAGGTCTTCCAACACCAGTTAACCTAATTATGTAATCCTTCAAAGACACGCCCAGAGGCTTGTCTCTTAGGTGATTCTAAGTCCAACCAAGTTGTCCATCAAGATGAAGCATCACATAGGGATGTATTTGTTGCAGTCAGTGGGTCCACACTGCCTGGTCATTACACCTCAGAGTCCCAGGTTTGAATCCCTCACTGTGCACCCTAAGTTGGCCTCTGACTCTGGGACTCAAGTGACGAGCAGCAGTGTGGCTGCCCCAGTTCCTCCCTGCCAAGCCCCAACTGTCAGGCTGAGGGCTCCCTGGCACTCTAGGGGCAGCCTCACCTTGCCTAGCAGGAGACTCCCAGGGAAGAAGAATCTGGACTTAGGTCCCAGCACCGGACAGAAGTAGCAGGACATCTGTCTGGCCTGCTGACTTGTCCCCCAGGGACCCTCGTGAGATCGAATGCGGTGTCCCCAGCAGAGTGGAAGAGTCCAGATAGCTGCTCTCCTGTGCGTTTCATCCCTCGACGGTGGCCGTGTTGCCAGTTAAATAAAGTGGGAAGACAGAGTTCCTGGTTTATTTGTTTTAAAATAACCGTGATAATTATTGATAACCAACTTGTCAGCACACACACCAAACCGGGAAGTCTAACTATGGAGGCACCGAGGCCAAAGTGAGAATTTCTGCAGTCATGTGTTTGCAGACAGCTTTGGCTCACAAGCCAGCGCCCGAGTGCCAAGGATGACTGGATTACACAGTCAGATTTGGGGTCAAGGCAGGGTCTGGCAGGTGCCATTGGGATGGGCAGCCGCCATGAATTGCTGAGGACACAAAGGCATGGTCCTCTGTCAGAACTTGGGTCCTAGGGCAGGTCACATGGCCCTGCTCCCTTCCTTCCTGTGCCCTTTTGGAACCAGTTTCCCCCTCTGTGGAAGTGAACCATGGCGACCTCCACTTCCAGGCCTGCAGGGAGCTTTGCCCTTGAGAACACACCCAGTGCTTTGCACCGGCAAACACCAGGTCTTGTGGTTTCTCGCTGACAGGGTGTGGGGGTACACTCCCTTCCCTCCTGCTGTGCAGTCTAAGACAGGGCTGGATGGAGAGAAAGCAAAGAGGCCGAGATCCCAGTGTTCTCCACACTGCGCAGTGTGAAGAGGCTGAGACGGGACAAAAGAGATGACCACCTCACACTACCATCCTGTGACCCTAAATGTAGACTTTCCTGATCCTCAGTATGGTGGCTTTTTATTGCAGCAAAGACCCAGAAGAACTACAGACTGGCCAGGTCTCTGTAGGGGAAGGGAAAAATATTCATCCACTACAGGCAGCCAGGACAGAGAAGACAACACTGAAGTCTCCTGTGGCTGATCTCCCTCATCTCCAGCCCTGTGGTCCCTGTGGCATCATCCTTAACCAAGACCCACTGGGACACTGGGTGGTAGGGAGGGTGTCTGGTCTCTCCCTCTTAAAGCCCCAGGAGCTTTCTTCGGCTATATCCACACAACTAGGGCCCACACCCCAGTCTGAACAAGGCTCACTCTCTGCCCCCACTCCACCCAAAAACAGGGTTACTACTGCCTGTGAGGTTAGCCTTGTCTAACAGTGACTGTCACATGCAGGAATAGCATAGCATCTGTCAGTGGTACCCAAGCCCGCCCCAGCATTTTGTGTGGATTTGTTTGCTGTGTATCGCTATCCTTCATCCATTTTTGTTGTTAGTGTCCCATTCTGTGAACATCCACAGTCCTGTCCATTCTCCTGTTTATAGAGAGTAGGAATAATTACTGTTTGTGACTGCTACAAATAGGGCTGGCATGAGAGTTTTTTAAAAATACAAGTTAAAGTGAAAATGTTAGCATATCTGAGTTGGACACATACCCAGGAGTAAGGTGGCTCCTGAGAGGAGGTATGTATTTGGCTCAAGTGATGATTGCCACATCATTTGAATACTTTCTACAGTCCTGTGCCCTCTACTCTGTCACATCCTGGGGCCCTTAGAAGGACCCGTGTTCATGTCCCTCTGCCACTTAGGAGTTGTGATGCTTGGGCAAACCACATGACTTCGCTAAGATTTGGTGTCCCATCTGCGAGTGGAGTGAGCCAGTGTCCTGTCTGTGAGTGGGTGATCTGCAGTGTCCTGTCTGTGAGTGGGTGATCTGAAGTGTCCTGTCTGTGAGTGGGTGATCTGAAGTGTCCTGTCTATCAGTGGAGTGAGCCACAGTGTCCTGTCTATGAGTGGGTGATCTGCAGTGTCCTGTCTATCCGTGGAGTGAGCCGCAGTGTCCTATCTGTGAGTGGAGTGAGCTAGTGTCCTGTCTGTGAGTGGTGGTCACCCTGCCTCATAGGGCCACAGTGAGGAGTAAGAGGTGAGAGCTCTGGTCTTGTGTGACCACTCTTCCCTGCCTTGGAGGAAGATACCTCCATTGACTCACATGGAGGCCTGGGAAAGTCACCAGAGTCAGGCCTTCACCTGTCTGAGAAGGAATGGCCCTGTGCTGTGTATGAAGTGCTGCCCCACTCCCCAAAGGTGCATGTGCTTGAACCATTGTTTTCAAGTTATATAGTGAGTATGAGTGGCAATGGTGTTTGGAAATTGGGTCCTTGGGAGGTGATTAAGATTTGATGGGGTCATGAGGGTAGGGCTCTGCTATGGCGTTATTGAGTTTATTTGTTTGTTTGTTTGTTTGTTTGTTAACAGAATCTTGCTGTGTAGCCCAGCTGGCCTGCAATTGGTGATCCCTCTGAGTCAACGTCCTGGGTGCTGCAGTGACAGGCCTGTGTCACCGTTCTGTTTCCTGAGAAGAGCTAGCATGCCTGCTGTGCCTGGCCTGATGCCTCTTGTCATGCCAGGATGCCGCAGGAAGCCCTAATTAGGTGCTTGCCTGACTCTGATGCCATTTACTTGGACTTCTAAACCTCCAGAACCAAGATCCAAATAACATCTCTTCTTTATGGGTTTCTTGGTCTTACGTATTTAGCAATAGCAGCGAAAAATAGACCAGCACATTCTGGACCATCCTAGGCCATTGTTTCCAGGAGCATCCACCCGAGATCAAGATGGCTCTTAACTCTCCAAGATTTATGCCCTATCAACCAGCGGGCTTTTCCAGCAGTGGGGAAGGTCTTCATCTGCCCATCTGGCTTAGAGCCCAGCTGGGCTCCCTCTGAAGCACTGGCCTTGGCCCCACCCCCTGGTCATTTACGGCATCCCGTCTCAGTAAAAACCTGTAACTCCGAACTGAGGGGCTGAGGACAGCATGTGGCTCTCCCCTCTTCCGAGAAGTGGGTACCCCCTTGTAAATCACTCTAGAGACAAGGCCACATGTTGCTCACTTACGTGTGATGGCAGCCATCCACTTCAGTGACAACCAGTCACTATTTCTACATACCAGGTAGTTCTCAGTCTGTCACAACCACCCCCACACCTCATACTTCTCCACCTGCATCCCCTCCAAGTTTCTCCTGATACCCACAGAGCCCTCCCATCATCCTTCACAGGCCCTGCACCCACATCAGTGTCCCCCTATTTCCAGAAGCTTCCATCCCCCCTCTTGTCATCCTCCTCCATCCCAGCCGGCATGTGACACTTCTGGGACACCTCTGCCAGCCACTGCACTAATGGCATCCCCAATGTGTCACCCCCACCCCCAGACCCTGTCTATCTCCTTTGCAACTTACAATGACCTCATGTTTTAGCCACTGGCTTGCTGCTCGTCTGTCTTCTGGGAAAGGAGAAGTTGTGACTGTGAATGTGTCCCTGGCATGACTGATCCAGGGGCTGGGAGCACTTTTCAAGGGGGATGACAAGTTTGGAGGTGAAAAGACACCTGCCGAGGTCACACAGATGGTGACTGTTGGCCTCAGAGGGACCTGCGTTGGCATTTCCCAAACCCTCACTGTGTGTCAGTGCGGAGCTGACCCTGGACACAGGATGGGTGAGCCGTCGATCCTCCACAGATGGGAGCCAGAGCCTGGGCCATGGCCAGGCACACAGCCAATGGCTAGCCGTGCTGAAATCAGAACCCAGAATACCTGTTTCTTGAGCTGCACCGGAGAACCACGGATGCTGACCCCCAGCAAGTCCTCCTCCACACCCCACGCTCACCCAGCCCAGGTGCAAATCATGCAGGAGTCACTTTCAAAATGATTCTGGGATAGTCACTCCTCCCTCCCTGCCTGCCCTAATAGCTAGCTTCTTCTCACCTGAATCAGCCAGAGCCCCCCTCAAGGCCCCTCCTGCTGCCATCCAAACCCCTCACTGTTATTCCTATCCAGATGTGACCTGTTAACACCGAACAGCTCATCCCTCTTTTGCAGGATTCTCTGCTGGCTCTCCAGCTGCTCTGAAAGCCCAGCTCCTTCCCAAGCTGATATCTGCTACCCCCAACTGTAGATGCAGGACTTCCCTTCTGTACCTCAAGCATGTCTATCACACTTCTGCCTCAGGGCCTTTACACATGCTGTTCCTTGGGTCTGGACTGCTTTGCCTGGATGTCTACTGGGGTAAACTATAACTTCCTGCCGATGTTCAAATCTCACCTAACTGCACTATTGTGTGGTCCAACAACTACACAGAATAGGAAAGGAGATGAGGAGGGGAAGTGGATGAGAGCCCCAGGCCGTGTGTCCTCAGCCTGTCTGAACCTCAGTCTTGCTTCCCATCCAGTCAGGGGCATTGGATGCTGACACTGATGAGACAGGCCCTGGGTCCACTGTCTCGACAGGCCCTGGGTCCACTGCCTCGACAGGCCCTGAGTCCACTGCCTCCTGGGCGTTTCACTCTGATGCTGCTACGCTGCACCTGGGGTGACCACCAGGCCAGGACAGTGTCACCTGGTGTCCCCTCTCTACCACCCCTTCTTCTTGAGAGTGGCTTGGGTTTCACTAGGACCCCAAAATAGCATGCGGCCACTTGCTGGTGTCAGAAAGGAAGTGAGAGAAGCGGCCGCTTCCCCTGGGTGGAAAGGGCCTCTTTCGCAGTGACGCTTCCCCAGAGGCTTGCTGTCCTGGTTCCCACCTCGTCCTCCTATGGGAGACAAAGGCTTAGCTGGCCAGGGAGGCAGCTGCCCCACGGAATTCTCTACAGTACATCATTCCCGTGAACCACCACAGGGGACACGGTATATCAAGAAAATTCCCCGAAACCTGAGTGACCTGTGCTAGTCTGTTTCTGCCCAACTTGTTACACCACATTTCTTGGGGGAAATCAAACCACATCAGAAGACTGTAAGTATGTAGGGATGTTACCTTATCATACATTCTGAGGCGGTTTAAATTCCCCCATCGTCCCCAGTGTTGAGGACAAGATTCCCAGGTCTCAGAAACTGATACTGTTTAGTTGATTCTATGGGTCCTTTAAAATCTCATGTGGTTTAATCAAAGTTGCAGACCAACCAGCTCCCCCATGGGAAACTGAGGTCAAGTCATCTCCTGAGGCTACCGTAGAAGTATCTGCTACTTTTAGCAGGGTGTTCAGCCTGAAGGAAAAGTTACAAGGACCTTTTCTGCCCTCACATATATTTGGAACGTCATAGGATAATGCTGGCAAAGTAAGAGTGGCATGTTGTTGCTGAAAGGAAGCCGTTTGTCCCTGATTGCCTCTTATAACCCTCCATCCGTGAGGCAGTTTAGGGTTGATGATCGTCTCTACTGAATCCAGTCCCCCTTAGAGACGCTGTCCTCGTCCATGGCCTTGTGCTTGGGCTGACGTATCTAGGAAGAAAGAAAACCAGTCCATCGTGTTAAGTCATTCTTGAGTTCTCGCCTCTGCTGTCTGAATGAGCTGAGGCCTGCAGGTCTTCCGAGGTTCCACAGATGTCCGCTGACGCAGAAGCATCCCCTGCCAGACATGGGGCCAAGGCCCACCTGATCTGGCAGGCATTTAGAAATTGCTTTTACTAAAACGCATCAACTCATCACTTGGGCACAGAAAGCAGCTAAACACAGGATGAAGGCCTGGCATCTCTGCCTTCATTCTGGGTTCATTTCCTTGACCTTGGGTTAGATTACTGCCTGACTCTACATTGGTGCGTTGATTACAATGGTGTATCTGCCTGCCTATGCTGTCTCAATCTCCTGCCCGGCTGAAGGCACAATGGGAAGTCATTGTTCTAGACCAGTGTCACCTTGGATTCCAGTAACAACAATGCCTCAGACAGACACCCCACCCCCAAGATGAAGGTAGTTATCCACTGTGCTGAGGTGCAGCCTGGAGCGGTAGTCATCTCGTAGGAGCAAGCTTGCTCTCCTCAAGTGACAGAGATTACAACTGCTTCAGAACTGCCTTGTAGGACAAAGACTGAGACAAGTTATCAACCAAACCGTACCTTGACCAAGACTAATTATGCATAACTTTTAAATGTATATGTGTACCTGGTGCCCTTAGATCCCTTGGAACTAGAGTTACAAAGAGTTGTGAGCTGGGAATGGAATCCAAGTCCCCTAGTTAGAGTAGCCAGTGCTCTTAACCGCTGAGCCATCTCTCCAGCCCCTAATTATAACTTTTAATCCTATTCCAATTCCTCCTCTGTTTAAGTTTAAATCTCATGTCAGTACTTGGAAGACAAATTTGGGGTGACCGGACCCATTTATCTGCTCCTCTTCCCCCAGCGTTGATTTTTCTCTGCTTTACGCCATTGCTTGTCTCTTTAGTTGGTGTTTTGAGATGGGTGACTAAGCTGAGCAGTTGCAGCTGCTGAAATGTGCTTTTCCCCAAATTCCCGTTGCATCAGGAGAAGCATTTTGGGTAGCCACACCAACCACAGGCAGCATTATAAATGGTTTGACTAGTTTTAGACACGAGCAAACCATTTTCTTCCGAAAGCGCTTAGTGAACACAACATCAGAATCACTGTGTTCCAAATGCGTCAGTCACGTGTTATCACGAAGAGTATCTTCTGTCTGTGGAAAAAAATTCAGTATCTATTTGCATGTACAGGCGGAATCACTCTTGAGAATGTACCACATGTATGAATGCCAGGTGCCGAGACCCTGTGGGACCCAGTGACCAAACCTTCCATGCTATAAGGCATTCCTGTCTTGTGTGAGCCAGGGTTACAAGCAAGTCAGTGTCATCATGAACAGCACACGTGATACATAAATACCGAGCACTGGAGTGACTCCAAAATAGATGATTTTCACAGGAGACAGGACCTCCCCATGCCATTTACAGCCATTGTTTTATCGGCATTCCAAGGACTGGATTCCGTTTCATGGAATCTGAGGCAAGCGCCGAACCAGGTGCATTTGAACCCAGGCAGAGACATACCACTGTAGACAAAAAGGCCCAAAATAAAAAGAGGAATTCCTACACTTTTACTAATCCTCTGACAATTCCCTCTTTCTTACCTCTGGTAAACACATGCACTGCCCATGCATCACAGGGCAGATTGAAGGAACCTGTCTTGAGCATTCAACGGGTGAAAATATCCTACAACACTCCCGGGCTCTTACTTTGGCCGGTTTGGCTTGATTTGGTTTTTAAGTTAGAATCTCATGTAGCCAAGGCTAGCCTCAAATTCACTAAGTAGCCAAGGATGACTTTGAACTGCTGACTCCTCCTGCCGTTAATTCCCAAGTGTTGGGACTGCAGGTGTGTGCCTTTGTGCCCCGGAATTTTGACTTTGGCTTCTGCTTCTATCACTTTTCTGGGGACTAAGCCCACAAATGCAGTCTGCATTTGTGAAATAAGCCACCCGAAACCACCTGAACCATTGTGGCTGTTCTTTGGCTAAGGTTTCCATAGGGATCAAAAGGTCAAAAATTAAAGTAGAAATTAACTCACTCTACCGATCAGACTGTGGCTGCCCTGATTCCGACCTCCCTAACTTGGGCATCTTTCCTTTTACTGCTGTTGTTGTTTTAATTGTTTTGTTGTTTGAGAATTTTACATATGAGTAAAATGTGTTTTAGTCAAACCCTCTCCCCCGCTCCCGACTTTCCCCTCCCTACTTCGCATTTTGTTTTAAGTCACTGAGTCCACTCAGTACTGCCTGTTTGTACCTGGGTGTTGGACCAGGTACTAGAGCAGGGCAAGCCTCTGAGGAGCCACAGCCCCACAGAAAAGTCACCACCCCCCTCTCCCGGCAGCCATCAGTGGCCAGCAGCTCCTCAGACAGGGGTGGGAGTTCATGAGTTCCTCTCCATCCAGGCTGGGGTTTTGGCTGGCTTCATCTTGTGCAAGTCTTCTACACACAGCCCCGGCGTCTGTCCATCCACGTGTGTAACTGCATGGTCATGTCCAGAAAATCCTGCAGACACCCACTCCCTCTGGCTGGTAGAATCTTTCTGCTGCCAACTCTGAGATGATCCCCGGGCCTTGCAGGGAGGGATGTGATATAGATTTAGAGGTGACCCCCTATAGTCTATAGTCTCTTATTCTCCACACATTGACCAGTTGTGGGTCTCTGTATTAATCACTGTCTACTGTTAAAAAAAAAGTAAATAATAAATCAATAAATGCTTCTCTGACGAAGGATGAGACATGCGCTAATCTATGGTATAAAGAAAAAGTTAGGGGATGACTTATGACTTTGTTCATTTAGCAGAACCATAGTATTGGGTTCTCCCTTAGGACCCATGACCTAACCAGCTACATGGTTTTGATCCAGTTAACAGTACCTCGTGTGAGTTCAGTCTTATGGAGCAAGCCTTAAATTCAATCACAAAGTGGGTGGTTACTTCCATAACATTTGTGCTATGCTGGCACCAATGGGCATTTCTTGCCAGGACGGTCGTTATTGACGCTTACAGGGTTCACAGCTGGGTATGATTGTCACTTATTAGTCCAACACCTAATGACCCTTGATACCTTGTCCCAAATAGCGAAAGTCAAGAAGACAAGTGATGCTACAAAATTCACTGCTTAATTCCAGGTGTGGTGGCTCACACCTTTAGTCCCAGCACTTGGGAGGCAGAGGCAGGTGGATCTCTGTGAGTTCGAGGTCAGCCTGGTCTACAGAGTTAGTTCCAGGACAGCCAGGGCTGTTACACAGAGAAACTCTGTCTTGGGAAAAAAAAATAAGTAAATAAATAAACAACTGCTTAACAAGATAGTGAGTTGCCAGTTATCTTTCCAGATATGGACCCCATAAGACAAATTGTTTGTTCTTAACTGTATAAAAAATTCCCATTCTCTTTTAAGGAGGGATTCTCTGAGAATTTGCCCCCTTCATCTCCCTGTCTTTCCTTGCAGCATAATTTATTTAATGAATATATACATATATATTCACATGTATATTATATATATATATATATTCTGGTCTGGCAAATGCTTCCACTCTCATACCTTTAGCTTGTCTCATGTTCCCAGCACATCTTGGTGCCCCACAGGGAACTCTCTCCTTGATTCCTGTGGCCTCTCCACACTAGAGAGTTTATTGCCAATCGTGGACTTGAAAGCTTCATGGTAGGGTTGTACTCCAGTGAGACCCAAGATCTACAAGCTAAGGCATGCCTGCCAGCCTTTGCAGAAGGCTTTACTTCTCATTTGCAACTGGAGGACACTGGCCGAGGCTTTGGTAGCTCCAGAAGAGGAAGATGGCCAGCTCTAAGTCCATATGGAGTCACCTTGCCATCCTTCTAGGAGCCACACACACACACACACACACACCGCCGCCCTCCAACATGGGACATGGCTGGCAGTAGCAACTTGTCCAGAATGAGTCCCTGCAGATGGTGAGGACTTCTTCCATTTCCCCTCTCACCCACCGTGCTTGTCCTGGCATTTGCTGCTACTCTCTGGAGCAGGCCAGAGGGGAGCATGTGGCTGACTGTGTTTATAGCCACCCTTTCTCCATCCTGGCCAGAATTTCTGATCCAAAAAACATATGGGTAGGAAGCCCCTCCTTTCCAGTATGACTGAGTCCTAACCGGCTTTGGTTTGTGATGTTTTCCCTTTAAGTTCAGTCTACCCTAGCCAACAAAGGTGATTGGGCTCTGAAGTCGAACTATGACTAGGAGGGTGTATTTAGTCAGGGTGGCCTGGCCTTCCCAACTCCCAGAGTCTCCTAATATTAGTACATTGCACATGGTTTCAGCTAGCCCACATTTTAACGCAAGAAGGCAAGGGATACCCCAGCTTAGAGCACACCTCAACTGTGTCAGTGTGGTGAGACTAGATCTCAGCCCTGACAATAAGGGAGGCCAATTGTCTTCAAGGGACATCGGCCTTCAGGAGGACCCAAATGATGGGACTCTGACCATCTTTCCTATGACTGGTCCCTGGGACATAGTCTCAAAAATTGGACTAAATTTGATCCCCACACTTATAAAGGGGTGGGGGGAAGAAACCATTTTGTTTTACTTTGCAACAAAATAGATCAAGAATTCTGGCAACCTCATGGCACACTGAGCTGTCATCAGCCTGTAATTAAACCTTTGTGGATAACTCAGGGAGGACATTGAAATGCCTTCATGGTCTATATACTCCATGGCTTTTCCACGGAGTTTTCAGCTGTGACAGGAATTCTGCATGTGGCTTACTGGAGTCTCCTACACAAGCTCATCTTTGAATTCAGCTTCCGATGACACCTTGACAGCCTTCCTTTGTGTGCACCCCAGCCTCTACTCAACCACTGGCTTCTCCGACACCAGCCTGGTCTCTTCCTGGCAACTGTGCTCTCTCCTCCCTCTTCATTGGCTCCCACGGCGGCTCCCACGGCTCCTTGTTCTTCTCCGCCTGCAGGCTTCTCCCCCACACACACACCCGCCACACACACTGCCCTCCCTGAGAGCTGCATTCTTCCTCATACACTCACTCAGGAACTTGGAATGATAAACAGTCTCGTGCTCTCTCCCTCAGAGAACATTCTTCTCCTTCATGAGGAGGCTAATGGGGACCTTGGCACCACCAAGTACCTGCCCCTTCCCCATGTCTGACCTGTCTCAACTACAACCCAAAGTAGGTTATTTAGTCAGTATTTTCCACCTTCACTAAGGACCTCAAAAGACCCACTGTGGCTTATGACCCAACATGGAAAACATCTGTATCGTCCTAACCACCTGCCGCACACATGAGAGGTCCCAATCTGGTCTTTAGCACACAACTGGGCTGATGGAGCCCACACTCATGACCTAGTTAACTGGCAGGCCAGGGTCCATGGTGATGCCAGTACAGAGCCCCAGTGGTTGCAACAAGCCACACTAATAGAGAAAACAATGGGGTGGGGGCGGAGTTCTGCCAAGACTGCATGATTGTCTATGCAGGGGAATGAAAGGAGGCTGAAGCCAAACCGTTAACTACTTTATCAGAGATAACCCGGGAGCCTGAGAGCCCGGCCCTCTTGTGTTGCAATCTAGGGCAGCTGAAAGCATGCTCAAGTATCCTGATGGCGACCCTGGGAGTCAGGAAGGCCAAGCCACTTCGACTATATTACACAACTGCCATTCCCAGCACTGACACTAGACTAACGCTTGGAAAACTAGACCAAGGTCCCCAGAATCCTTTGCCAACTTCACTGCACGCACAGCCTTCAAGGTCTTTAGAAAATGAGAGCCAGATGTGTCACACTGGAACAAAGTTGATGGACTGGCAAGTTCCATATGTGGTTGTAACAACCGTCGGGTCCCTGACTAGCCCAGGAAATCCTCCAGCGCCATCTAGTGGCGTTCTGGTTTAGTCTAAATGTACAAGCGTTTTTCAAGGGAGGCTGTCTGCGTGAGGTGAAGCATTAACCATGAATGTGACCCAGCATGAAATCCTAACTTTACCTGAAATACTATGGGAATGGTTTTTTGTTTGTTAGGGCATTTTGAAGGAGGATCTTGTAGCACAACCGCACAGCTCTCAAGTGTGAACTTTTAGGTGACAACTTCATGCTGTAATGTCTGAAGGTCAGACATGCTTGGAGGAAACAAATCCAGCCTCAGGTTTGAAGGGCTTTGCTGCTATGGTTGCTGTCAGCCAGGATATCTCAGCTTTTAAGTGCCCAAAGCCAACGGGTTATAACACTACTCTGTGCCAATTTCTAATCAGCAAAATGGGTTCCCTATAAGGGAAAAACACTCTTCTCTTGTTCCTGAGGAAAGACCAACCTTTTGTCCAGGACCTCATGTTAGAGTAAATCTTGAACAAACTCTGCCAGACCCTAGCTAAGGCCCTGTGGTGAAATTCCATCTCTTTCCCCCCGTGAAAGTGAAGCCTGGGTTGCATCGGAGACCCCAAGATGCTGGAGATGCCAAAACTATAGGCTGTCTGTTAAGGAAACCTGAATACATGGAGCAGAGCCAGCCCAAGAGAGAGGACTACACTTCAGGCAGTTAAGTTGGATGGGCAGAGTCATCTAAGCCCTTTTATGTTGAGCATGGAGCCATAGGATTTGGTGTTTGTCCTGCTGGGTTCTGGTCATGCTTTGGTGTAGTATTTCCTCACTACGCACCCCCCATTCCTCCCTTTTAGAATGGCAATGTATATCCTGTGCCATTGTGAGGTGGAAGTGTGCAACTTGCCTTTTGATTTTACAGAGGGTTACAAATAAAAGAGATTACCTGGAGTTTCTGATTAGGCTTTGGACTTCTAAACACTGTTGAGACTGTGGAAGACTATGCAATGGAGCGAAATGCATTTTACAGTGTGATATGTTCATGACCCTACGAGAACCAGAGAATGGGGTGTGATGGTGTGAGTGAGATTGTCCCCCACATGCTCATGTGTTTGAATACTTGGTCCTTAGTTGATGACACTGTTTGGGGAGGTTTCGGCCATGTGGCCTTGCTGACAAAGTGTATCACTGGAGGCAGGCTCGGGGAGTTGAAAGGCCTTTGCCATTTCCAGATGCTCTCGCTTTGTGCTTTTGGTTTAAGATGCGAGGTCTCAGCTTGCTGTTCCAGCCACGGTGTCTGCCTGTGGCCATGCCTCCCCACAGTGATAGGGATGGATAGACTCTTCCCCCTCTGGAGCTGTAAGCCCAAATAATGCTTTCCTTCTGTAAATCGAACAGTACCTAATAGCCAGGCATGGTGGTATTTGCACACCTTTAATCCCAGCACTCAGGAAGCAGAGGCAGGCTGATCTCTGTGAGTTGAAGCCAGCCTGGTCTACAAAGTGTTCTAAGCCATCCAGAACTACACAGAGAGACCATGTCTCGGAGGTGTATGAAGGGAAACTAATATAAGGAAGAAAGGGCTTATTTGGCTTACAAGTTACAGTACAGCATAAAGAAAAGTCAGGACAGGAACCCAAGGCAGGAGCTTGAAGCAGAAACCAATAGAGAAACACTGCTCACTGGCTTATTTCTAAGCTCACAGTCAGCTAACTTTCTTCTACAGCCCACACTCGCCTACCAAGTATGGACCACTGACAGTGGGCTGGAGCCTCCTAGCCAATTTTCAATTTGAAAAAAAAAAAAGAAAGAAAAGAAAAAAATGCCCCACAGATATTGCCATGGCCAATGCGATCTAGCAAACTTCTCAATTGAGGTTCCTGCTTCCCGAGTGTCTCTAGGTTTGTGTCCAATTGACAGCTGAAGTTATGACAGCAGATTAACCCAAACTAAGGGTGTACGAAGATATCTTATAGAAACCCACTAGTTAGTCAGCCCATTCCAAAACATAACTTTGAAAAAAGTTTGAAGGGAAGTACCCTTCAAGGCAGACGGTGCTGCTTCCAGAAGACATGGTTTATTAAACAAAAATCACAGTGCCAGGCATGGGATACCTCCCTAGGAGTCACTGGCCGGGGGGGCCTCAGAGGTCTCCACGACAACACAGGCTATTACCATTGTCCTCTGTTTTCCATGAAACTCCATGGCAAGGCCTTTTGCTGGAGATACCACACGCTCTTTGGCTGCAGAACACAGAGAAATCAGGTCTCAAACTAACCAGGAGAGTTCCTCACTGTTGGCAGGTTTTGTGGTTCTGGAAGGTACTGTGTGAGCTACTAGGGAGCAAAGATACAGTGGTCATCCCCAGCACTGGACAGTGCACGCTCTAATACTGAGCAGCTGGGCAAGATTGCTCCACGTGTGAACTAGCAGCACAACTGTTACAGGCTAACAACACATCCTGATTGGAGTTGAGGCCTGATGCACAGGAGGGGCTCTCATGCCGGCTAGTGTAAACCTGACCAAAAGCCTGTGTCTGGGGAGGCCACAGGGACGAGGGTGGAACGATCTGCTGTTTTTACTATTGTTGTTTTGCGGAGTGGTTACCTTGTCAAATTGTCTTCTAAATATTTATGTTGATACCCATATACCTGGAACACTCTCATCTTTGGTAAGAGAAGTTTTTTGTTTGTTTGTTTTTGCGATGGGATACCCATATACCTGGAACACTCTCATCTTTGGTAAGAGAAATTTTTTGTTTGTTTGTTTGTTTTTGCAGTGGGCTGAAGTCAATGTAGAGAATTATAACAAAGTGCTAATAATAAGTGTGTGTGCTCAGCCCTTCACTGGATATCAATACCACCCCCTCAATACTCGCGTGTACACACACACACACACACACACACACACACACACACACACCCCTTCCAAGGCTCAGGGATCATCTAAAGAGGAGGAAAGCATGAAAGAGTGAGAGGATGTGGGGAGGGGTGCTGTGAAACACTGTCATGACTCCTGGACATGACATGGCTGTGGCAGTCATGAACTCATAGCCATGCTTACCCTCATAAGACCCTCACAGATCAAGCTGCTGAAATTCCAGCATAGATTCAGGAGGAGCTCTCAATGTCTTACGCCTTCCTGAGGAGTTACCAGAAATTAATAGCCGCTTGGGGAAACAGAATCTTTTTTTTTTTTTTTAAACTGTGTATCCCTGGCTGACTTGTAACTCACTCTGTAGACAAACCAGACTGGCCTGGAACTCACAGAGGTCTTCCTGCCTCTGCCTTCCACATGCTGGGATTAAAGGTGTCTGTCACCATACCCGGCAAGAGAATCATTCTGGATGGTGTGGTCACTGGTAGGCTATCCACGCTTTAGTGGGTGGCTCCATACTCATGCACATGTGGGCAGCACTAATTGGACTTTGTGGGTGATCAGAAGAATAAAGGGAGGAGGACATGAATTTGAGAGGGGAATGTGTCGGTGGGGATCTAAGAGTTGGAGGGATAAAATGGGGAGTGGATAGGAGAAAATTTCATTGTATATATGTATGACATTATTGAAGAATCAATTAAGTAAATAAATAAATGTTTTTTAAAAAGTAGTTCCATATCTCCTGTGGTGGTATTGTGTTCCCCAAAATATTGTGTACCTTAATAAACTTATCTGGGGTCAGAGACAGAACAGCCACAATATTAAACAGAGGTTAGGCAGTGGTAGCACACGCCTTTAATCCTAGCATTCCAGAGGAAGAAATCCATGTGTTCAAGGATACAGCCAAGTATGGTGACTCACGCCTTTAATCCCAGAAAGCCAGCCTTTAATCCCAGGGAGTGGTAGTAGAAAGCAGAAAGGTATATAAGGCGTGAGGACCAGAAACTCGAGGCATTTGGCTGGTTAAGCATTTGGCTGGTTAAGCGTTCAGGCTTCTAGTAACACAGTTCAGCTGAGACCCATTCTGGATGAGGACTCAGAGGCATCCAGTCTGAGGAAACAGGATCAACTGAGGATCCGGCGAGGTGAAGAGGTGAAGTAGCTGTGGCTTGTTCTGGCTCTCTGATCTTCCAGCTCACCCCAATACCTGGCTCAGGTTTGATTTTATTAATAAGAACTTTTAAGATTCATGGTACAATCTCCCACCATGCACTGCAAGCAGATCAATCCAAAATCAATCAAAGACCTTAATGTAAGATCTGAAATTTTGAAACAGATGAAAATATTGGTAAATCACTTCCAGATGTCAGCATTGGTCCAAACTTCTTGTAACGTACAGTAAAGCACAGAAACTAACCTTAAGAACTGACAAATAGGATACATGAATTAGGAAGCTCCCACACAGCAAAGGCAACAATCACCAGTGTGAAGAGAGTCGTGAAAATACACGCCAGGAGAAGGAGAAACAGATGAGACAAACTGTTCCTCAGTCTTCTTGACTCGTGATGCTACTTAGGGAGGTAGAGGAACCACCTCTGAGGCAGACACCCCAACTCCAGTAGAACCCACATCTTCTTCTTCCATTTGTTCTCTCCAAATTGTCTCCAGGCCTTTGAGCTGACCAGGGGGTCACTCTGACTCACCTCTCCAGCATCCTCCTCTGAGCCTAGCAGGGTTCTCTGCCTGCCAACCTTTAGGGTATACCTCACCCACAACCCATCAGTTCAGACTTCATGATCTTGCTTATTGAAAACGCAGTTAAGAGAACACAGATTTACTTTATTGGTCAAACATGACATCTACAGCTTCATATGATGCACACTTTCTGTTTTATATTTAAAGTTAGTGAGTGCCAGCCAAAGGCTACTGTAGACACGTCTGTAGCTGAGAAAATTGGGATCTGCCAGCCTTTCACCCCTCCAGTGAGAGCCTGCGCCAGACAGCCAAGCCTGCCAGAACCTTGGTCCTGGACTGCCCATACTCAAGAGCTGGAAAGACTACATTTCTGTTGAATATAAATTTCCCGGTCTCATAAATTTTGTTGTAGCAGCACAAATGGACCAAGACAAGTATTTATCTTCAGCTCACTGCTGCTGTGATTTCAGGTTCTTAGGGCGCCACGGATGTTTCCTGCAGAATGCTTCTGGGGGTGGAAAACGCTCACTTCATGTCAGTTTCGTTTATCACTTGGGGCCTCCTGGTGCAGTGGAGAATGCACCGTGGACAAGGCTATCGTGGGGTCTGGTCAGAGGCGTCAGGTGGAAGGTGAGTAGTTTCAGTTATCAATGCTTGCAGGGGAAGGAGCTGTGACTTTACAGGGTTCCTAACCCTCCTTCAAGTCATTTGTGTGTTTTAGGTAAGGTTTGCTAAAAGAATATTAAAAAGAACCCGCTTAAACCAGTCGAAATCAGAGTCACTCTTCTAGGTGCCCTAGAGTGAAATCTGTCCATCACAATCTCATGATAAAGCCGAGATCTCCCCCCAAGTTTGTCTCATCCACTAGTTTTGAGCACACAGTGTATGAGTGTGCTCTGAAGCCAAGCACAGTGAGGACCGTGCCCAGCTAGACACAGTGCAAGCCCTAGTCACCCAGGATGATCCCTAGAGCCCTGTGCTCAGGGGATGGCTGCCTTGGGAATTACTCTGGCGCTGTCCTTACTTGCAGAATGTTTTAAACTTTTTTTTTTTTTTTTTTTTTTTTTTTTTTTTGTTTTTGGTTTTTCGAGACAGGGTTTCTCTGTGTAGCTTTGCGCCTTTCCTGGAACTCACTTGGTAGTCCAGGCTGGCCTTGAACTCACAGAGATCCGCCTGGCTCTGCCTCCCGAGTGCTGGGATTAAAGGCGTGCGCCACCACCGCCCGGCTGTTTTAAACTTTTTGTACTTCTCACTGGCTTTGCATTCACCAAGTAGCAATCCACCACAATGGCTACCAAAGCTTTATACCCTGTATCCTGTACCCAGTACCCAGGCTGTACCCTGGATGAGCTCACTTGGCTCTGGACAGTGTGTCCTCAGGGAGTTAAGAATGACTTCCCCTTGTAATCTTAACAAGTTGTCTGGAGGACACCACCAACCTGGCACTGTATGTTCAAAACTAGTGGATGAGATAAACTCAGACTCTTAATGAAATTATAGAGGACAAATTTTACTTGAGGACACCAAGAAGAGTTGACTGGGGACAGGCCGCAATGATGGACAGCTGCCTGTCAGGGTAGCCTGCTGATGGGGCAGCTGGCACAGTGTGACTTGGAAGAAGCTCATGTCTGGCTGTGGCTGGCTTTGATTTTGGAAGGGGCTTGTTTTTATCCCCTGCTGTCTTGTGATATGCTGATGTATGGAGTTGTGTGTGTGTGTGTGTGTGTGTGTGTGTGTGGTCATTGGGAGAACTATGGTGTCCCTAAGATGTCAGGCCACCTCCTGGGCAACTCAGGCACCCTCTGCCTTCTTAGAAGCTTAATGATGAGAAATGTGGTAGCAGATGAGTTAGAGCGGTCACACCCCACACACCGGAGCGTTCATTTTGCTTGAACTTGGTTCAGGGGTCTAAGAGAGACAGGAAAGAAAAATCTGTCGGGAAACAACCGAGCTACAATGTAACCAGAGTGGTGGGGAAGCTAGATGGGTTGCAGCACCCAGGATTCAAGCAAAGAAAATCCAGCGTCCATGCAGTTTTAGAACAAGATCTGTCTCAAAGGACTGTTCCCTCTCTATTCTGTTACTGTCTGAGCCTGACCTCCAGTGCCTGCCGCTCTCCTCTCTCAGCCTCCCCTCCCTCATCCTCTGCCAACTGCTCTCTGCCACACCCTCAGCCAGTCCCCAAAACCTCATAGAGATCAGCTCGGGGCTCGGGTGAAAAGTGCAGATCCATCCTCGGCAGATGCTGTCACGGAGAAGGTAGGGAAGGAAGAGCAGCTGAGTGGGGCTCCTCGGGTCCAGAGCCACAGTGGCTACCCCAGGGCCCATTGAAGAAGGGTCCAAATCATGAATGAAACTGACGTGATGTCTGCATGTCCACCTCCAGCAGCATCCTGCACGGAACACTCATGGCGTCCTAACTACCTGAGATGGCAGAGCAATGCTCTGAAGATAAATGCTTGTCTTGGCCCATTTGTTGCTGCTGCAACAAAATCTATGAGAATGGGAAATTTATACCTAACAGAAACATAGTTCTCACAGCTCTCAAGTGTGGACACTCCAAGATCAAGGCTCTGGCAGGTCTGGTGTGGGCTGCTTTCTTTGTCAGGAGAAATGTTATATGCAACTCTCATGGTCTCCATATGGTTAAAGAAGACCACGAGAGTTACAACCCCACATTCAAGTCCTTCACTAAGGCCACTAAAGCTGTTCTCACGGGAGGAGACCTCGTGATCCAATCACCACTCGTGATGCAATCTGTGAAATACTGTCTCATCCACAACCCGGAACTCAACCCGTAAACAGCTCTGCTCAGTATGGCTGTGGGATGGTGCCACGCACACTTTGTGGGTTAGGTTTTGTGGGGTTTGTTTGTTTGTGTTTTGGTTTGGTTCTTGACACTGAGAAAATGTCTCCCACCACATTGGCATGCAGACAGGCCTGTGGAGCATTTTCTTGATTAATGATTGATGTGGGAGGGCCCTGCCCATGGTGAGCTGTCTCTCGCCTGGGCTCGTGGTTCTAGGTGTGTAAGAAATCAGGCTGGACCAGCCAGTATGCAGCGTTTTCCCACAGCTTCTGCTTCTGTATCTGTCTCCATGTTCCCTGCCTTCTCTCGATGATGTAAGATAATGTAAGCGAAATGAACCCTTTCCTCCCTAAGTTGCCTTTGGTCATGGCATTTTGTCACAGCAATAGGACACCAAACTAAGACACATGCCCGTATGGCTCACAGCAGTGGCCGGTGTGTGCATGTGAGTACATATGGCGAGCAGTCCACTGCCAGGCTGACCACACATTCCGCTGGCCTGCTGTGCGAAAGGAATGCCTCAGAGCTGGCAGTGTGTCATCACAGGTGACTTCTGGGCTTCCTGTAGAGGCTCCTGGGCACTTTGCTCCCCTGGGAAGGCGCAGCCTCTTCCTGTCCCCAGACTTTCATCTCTAGCTCCTCAATTAATGAGAAAAATCACCAGGGAAGGCTAGCGAGCAGGCAGGCGTTTTTTTAGGAACAAGCTTCTATATGTATGGAGATGGGGTTGCTGCCCTTTTTATTTTAAATATCTTTTACTTATTCTTTAATAATTTATGACTATAGACAAGGTGTCTGGAGCCCATCCATCCCAAGTCCTCCTTCTCATTGTCCCCAGTCACCTCCCAACAGGTCCTCTTGCCACCTTCGTGTCCCCCATCGTTGTAACTCACTGAGTCCAGTTAGGGCTGCCTGCCGAAATGCTGACTACTCTTGTTGGCTTGCTCTTGACCAGGTCTCAAGTTTGTACCAATGAGTTCACGAGAACAAAGAACATGTTGTGACCCAAAGAGCATATTCCACAGCACCCCCTCTGTCTTCCAGTTCTCATATTCTTTCTGCTCCCTTTTCTGCGATATCCCCTTAGTTGCATGGGGGTTGATGCAGATGTCCGTTTAATGTCCCATTTCAGAGCACTCACAGTCACCTGTCCTCAGCACTTGGACAGTCATGAGTCTCTGCACTGACTGCTGCTCACTGCAGAGGGAGGCTTCTCCAGTCAAGGTTGAGAGCAGCCCTGATTCGTGAGTGTGCACATACACATTCAGAAGGCCATTTGACGTGTCCATTTGGAAGAATAGCAGTAATAGCCTCTCCCCTCTGCCCTGTAACCTCCAAAACCATGGGATTTCGCCACAGACAGTTCAGGTCAGTTCCAGTTTGATTTCCCTGTGTTCTACAACTACAGTGTGTGGTGTCTTCAGCAATGGGGTCTCACCATCTACCTAGTGTGGGAAGCCAAGAGAAATAGCAGGAGCTTGTATTGTTTGGGGGGCTCTTGAGGCCTCCCCATACCTGGCATGAGATTTTCATTTAATAATTTATGTCTTCTGGGAGAAGCATCGTCCACCCGCTCAGGCTACCTGTGTTCAAGCTCTTATTAAAAATTATCTATTAAAATGAGATTATAAAGTGGTGGGTTCCCATAAGGTTTTTATACTTTCCCAGTTTCAGTTAACTTGCCGCTCAGCCCATCATGTCCCCCACCTGTCTGTCTGTCCAAATCCTCACTTAAATTTTAAACCCCTAGAATCCCGTACCCCCACTTTTATAGCATTTGTGTTCTACTCTCCACTCACCCCATAATACCTCTTCTTCCATATCTCTTACGGCCCCTTTCTAGTTTCTAATCTCTACAGACACTAAGTTTAAAAAAAGAAAATCCAAAAGTGTGAAGCTAGGATCTACATATGAGAGAATGAGAGAACGTGAGGCATTTGTCTTTCTGGGTCCGGGTTACTTTTTTTTTTTTTTCTTTTTTTGGTTTTTCGAGACAGGGTTTCTCCTTGTAGCTTTGCGCCTTTCCTGGAGCTCGCTGTAGACCTGTAGACCAGGCTGGCCTCGAATTCACAGAGATCCGCCTGCCTCTGCCTCCCAAGTGCTGGGATTAAAGGCGTGCGCCACCACCGCCCGGCTCCGGGTTACTTCTCGCTTTTCAGTTTCATCCATTTTCCTGCAAAATACTCAATTTCATTTATCTCTACAGCTAAAGAAAATTCTGTTGTAGGCATGTAGCACGTTTTCATTATCCATTCATCTGTTGCTCGATGTCTAGACTGATTCCACTCCTGTGCTGTTCTCCTAGGGCAGCAGTGAACATGCTGTGCTGGTGTCTCTGAGGGAGAAGTCCCCTCTGGGTGGGTGCCCAGGAAGGGTATAGCTGAGGTATGCAATAGTTTAACTTTCTGAGAAGCTTCCACACTGGGTTCCATAGTAGCGACACCAATATGCATTGCCACCAGGCAACAAGCACCCCTTCCCCTACATCCTCACCAGCATTCCTGTTCTTTGTTTTGTGATGACTGGGGGACACAGAATCTCAAAGTAATTTTAATTTTCATTTCCCTGATGGCTAAGGATGTTGAACACATTTTTAAAAAATATTAGCCATTTGTATTTCTTCTTTTGGGGAACTCTGTTCAGTTTCATGGTCTATTTTTTAAGTTGGGTTGTTTTCTTGATGTTTAATTTATTGAATTCTTTGTATATTCTAGATGATGTTTTCTTGATGTTTAATTTGTTGAATTCTTTGTCTAGTCTAGATGTTAATCCCCTGTGGGATGTATAGCTAGCAGAGATTTCTCTCCCATTCTGTTGGCTGCCTCTTCATCCGGTTGAGTTTTCTTGTCATACGGTCCCATTTGTTGATCAGGCCTATTTCCTGAACTTCCAGAGTCTATTCAGGAAGTCCATACCTGTGCCTGTATCTTGAAGCGCCCTGCTTACATTACCTCTCACAGTTTCAGAGTTCGAGATCTTATACTGAGGTCTTATATTTGATCCATTCACAGTTGATTTTTATTTTCAGAATGAGAGATACATGCTTAGTTCCATCCTTATCTTCACTCCAATGTGTATTTTCAGCATTTTATAAAAAAAAATAATGTGGCTACAGTCGTGTGGCCTGGTATCTGGGTCCTCTACTCTATTCCCTTGATCTATGAGTTTGTTTTTGTACCAATACCATGCTGTTTGTATAACTATGGCGCCGTAGTATAATGTGAAATCAGATAAGCTGATACCTCCAGGATGTGTTCTTTTTGCTCAGGATCCTCACGATCTTGTTCTTCCATATGAATTTTAAGGTTGTTTTTCTATTTCTGTGAGGAATGTCACTGGTATTTAGATTGGGATTGCATTTAGTAAAGAAGCCATTTTCAAACTATTGATTCTTTTAATCCATGACCATGGGAGGCCTCTCCATCTTTTGGTGTACCCTTCATTTTCTGTCTTCAGGGTTTTAAAGTTTTCATTATAGAAGTCTTTCACTCCTGGATTAGGTTACTCCAACGTATTTTTTGAAGTTATTGTGAATAGGATTGTTCCCCTGGTTTCTTTTTCAATTTATCATTGATGTGTTTAAATTTTTGTGTTAATTTTATATCCTAACACTTTGATGAAGGTGTTGATCAGCTCCAAGAGTCCCCTTCTGGAGTCTTCAGGGTCTCTTCCATCATCTGCAAATAGAGATGGTTCATTTCCCTCTTTTCCTATGTTTTATTTACGTCTCTTGTCTTATCGCTCTAGCCGAGAGCAAGAATTTCAGTTCTATATTGATTAAAAGTGAGGATAATGGACACCATGTCTTGTTCCTGATTTTAGTAGAAGTGATTTGAGGGTTTATTTCCCATTTAATATAATGTAGTCTGTGGGCTGGTCATATATAGCTTTTATTATGCTGAAATATATTACTCCTCGTCTGTGTTTCTTTGGGCCTTTTATCATGAAGGGATATTGGATTTTGTAAAAAGACTTTTCTGTATCTATTGGGATGACCATGTGATATGACTTATGTCCTTGAGTTCATTTATGTAATATATAATATTTATTCATGTACATGTATTGAACCATCCCTGAACCTCTGGCATAAATATAACTTGATCATGACAGTCCTTTTAGTGTATTATTAAATTCAGTTTGCAAAAATGGTTTGCAAACAATTGTTCAGAATGTTCTAGTCTAATTCCTCAGGGAGACTGGTCGTAACTTTCATTTTTTGTTGTTTCATTTTCATCGGTTTTGATATCAGAGTTATACTAGCATCATGAAGAATTTGGCAATGTTCCTTTTCCTATTTATGGAAAAGTTTGAGAAGCACTGGTTTACTTCTTTTTTGAATTTCCAGTATAAAAAAAAAAAAACCACCAGTAAGTCCCTGAGAACCTGAACTTTTTAAATTTGGAGATTTTTAATGACTACATTAGTCACACTGCTTGCTATAGTTCTGTATAAATTGTTCATGCCCTCTTGACTTAGTTTCCATAGGTCATATGTGGCTAGAAATCCATCCATTTCTTTTAGATTTTTCAACTTGGTGGGATGTGTTTTCCAGTAACACCTAATCGGTTTCTGAATTTCATTGGCATCTGCTGTAATGACTCCATTTCATTTCTTATTTTCTTAATTTGGGTCTTCTCTCTCTTTATTTTGGTGATTTTGTTAATATTGTTTACCTTTTCAAAAAGCCAACTCTTGGTTTCATTGAGTCTTCGTATTGTTTTGGTTCCATTTCATTAATTTATTCCCTATCTTAAAGATTTTTCCCATCTACTTATTTGGGTTTGTCTTATTCTTTTTACTGAGGCCCTCAGGCATATCGATAAGTTTTGGGTTTTGTTTTGTTTTGTTTTTTGAGACCTCTCTGATTTCTTAATGTAAGTACTTAGAGCTATAAACTTACCTCCTGAGACTGTTTTCATTCTATCCTGTAGATATGGGTATATCGTCTATTCATTTTTATTTATTTAGTGATTTTTTTCCCTTTCGTTCTTGATTTCTTCAAGGCTTCTTTCATTATTCAGTAGTATGCTGTTTAATGTCCATGAGTTTGTGTGTGCTCTAGGGTTTTTCTTGCTGCTGAATTATAGTCATACTCCATTGTGACTAAGTAGGATACAAGGAATTATGGCAATTTTACATTAATGCTAAGACTTGCTTTGTATCCTAATATATGATCTAGTTTGGAGAAAGTTCCACAGATTTCTAAGAAAATTGTGTATTCTGTAGGAATTGGATGGAATGCTCTATTGATGGTTGTTAAGTTCATTTCATCTATGATGTCATTCAATTCTAATATTTCCCATTTGGTTTTCATTGGGATGACCTGTCAGTTGGTGGGAGTAGGGTTTGGAAGCCATCCACTGCCATTATGTTGGAGTTAATTTGTGGTTTTACATCTCATAGCATTTGTTTTGTGAAATTGGGTGAACGCCTTTAGTCCCAGCACTTGGGAGGCAGAGGCAGGTGGATCTCTGTGACTGTGAGTTCGAGGCCAGCCTGGTCCACCGAGTGAGTTCCAGGACAGCCAGGATTGTTTCACAGAGAAACCCTGTCTCAGAAAAAAAAAAAAAAAGAAAGCAAGAAAGCAAGAAAGCAAGCAAGGAAGGAAGGAAGGAAGGAAGGAAGGAAGAGAGGAAGAAGAGGGAAATGTGGTGGATAAAGATAAGGATTAAATATTAGATTGAGTTGAGGGGAAAAATCTAGTAGATAATAAAAGAGCTTGAAGGGAAAAGCTGGGATACAGTGAGGGTTCACAAAGTTTAGGAACTGTTAATTAAAAAGTAAAATGAAGAGGGGATAAGTATAAGAGAGCTAAGAAAAAACAGAAATCAGAGGGGAGCCCATGAGCGAGCTGTGGTTGGTGTACAGGAAAGAGTGCTTCACGGCAAACTGGGTGAAGAAACATAAGCCACGGTCTTAAACCTGCCTGAGCAGTGTGCAACGAGAGTGAAACCGTCAAAGCTGGCTGTGGTGGGGCACTCCTTCAGTCCCAGCACTGAGGAGGCAGAGGCAGATAGATCTACATGAGTTCACAACCAACCTGACCTGTCTTGAAAAACAAAACAAACAAACAAAAAAAGAAAGAAAGTAAAACCACTGTGAGACATACATGAAGAGTGGAGGTTAGATAATAAGAAATAAATAAAAATAATACTGACGGAGAAAATTGCTGGCATTGCTGTCCAAAGGTGAAAGGTTAAGGTCTGGATCCCTCTGGCTCTATGTGGCAGTCTCTAGGTGTTCTTGGGGCTCTGGTGTGGTGAAGGGAGGCTCCTCTGTTGCTGCTGCCATTTTTTTTTTTTGAGTGGTTGTGGTTTTTCAAGACAGGGTTTCTCTGTGTAACCCTGGCTGTTCTGGAACTTTGTAGACCAGGCTGGCCTTGAATTCACAGAGATCCGCCTGCCTCTGCCTCCTGAGCATTGCTGCCATTTTTTTAAAATATGAATGTTAGTGTACATCAGCACAAAAGCCACAGCTCTTATCTCAAATGGAATAAGTTTATTCGGGAGCCGTTTTGAGTGACCATGGCCTGGGAGCACAGACTTAGGTCACCCCAAATTCCACAACATGGAAGCAGTTTCATGAAGGGTTATAGTTTTACAGAATAAAGTCATAAGTCAAGGTAAGTTTAAAGTGAGTGGATGGGAACACCAGGAAGGCAGCTACAGAGAGAAGGGAGAGGCATTTCTATTGGTCCAAGATGCTATCTAGTGGCATTCTTAGTTTTGGGGTTGGTGAAAGCTAGTGGTCCACGAAGTTTCAAAGGTTTTTTTTTAATCTATTACTCACAAGATTTAGTTCGGACACAGTGAGCAAGAAATGGCTGTCTTGAAGGGCTAGAACTAGACACGGTAACTAGCCTCTGGACCTGCAACATTCCAATCTCCCCACAGGACTGAAGTTCTAATCAGTCAGTGAGTCTCCACAGACACAGCTTCTTCTCAGTTTTCCTTCACAGAGTGCAGACTCTGCTGTTACAGGTAAGGCCTGCCAGAGAAACTCAAAGCAAACACACCCTCTCTGTACTGGCTCTTCTTAGGTGACCTACACCTTGCTCTTTGGAAGGCATTGCTGTTTGCCATTTTTTTTAACATACTGCACGTGACCTTGAACTGAGCATGCTCGGGAATGTGCCCGCCTCAGCTTGTGAGGAGTCTTCTCTACCAGACTATGTGAGTGTCACCAATGTCCTTCTTTGGTCAGGGACGGCAGTGCTTTGAGAATTGTCCCCTTACATATGGCAGCAAACCTGTCTGGGATCATCTGAGTTTTGCTTCTCAGCTTTGCACTCACTTACTTGGGGTTTGGGGAACAGGGTGAAAGATCAAGCCAGCATCTCTTCCCCAAAACCTACCAGTCCTGCAGTCATGTTTGCAATGAGAATGACCTAGCTGAACCCAGGACAGAGGATTTTAGGAGGACAACCATCAACTTCATCAAAGAATTCAAACAGTTTAAAAATAGCACAAACAGCTCCATGAAATTATGGAGAAAGAACATAAGGAGAATAAATGCCTGACCAATGCCCAAGAAAACAAAAGCACACGGCTGATGGAAATGAGGCAGACAGGGCACGATTCGAGGCCAGAATTCAATAAGGAAATAGAAACACTGGAGAAGACTCAGGCTGAAATGAAGAAAGAATTGAAAAACCCAGTAGCTCAACTAGAAAACTCAAGTAGAATGAAAAAGCAGAAGATAGAGGATTGGGACCTGAAGATAAAGCAGAGGATCTAGACCACATAAGCAAGGAATATCAAAAAAAAAAAAATTAAAAGAAAGGAAAGGTACACACTGGAAATGCGGGACACCATGAAAAGATTAAACCTTCGATTATAGGCATAGATGAGGGAGAAAAGCCCCAAGTCAATGGCATAGACCAAATTTTCAGCAAGATCATAGAAAAAAACTTCTTTAAAAATTAATAAATGTAGCGGGGCAGTGGTGGTGCACGCCTTTAATCCCAGCACTCAGGAGGCAGAGCCAGGCGGATCTCTGAGTTTGAGGCCAGCCTGGTCTACAGAGTGAGTTCCAGGACAGTCAGGGCTACACAGAGAAACCCTGTCTTGAATAACCAAAAAATAATAACAATAATAATAATAATAAATGTATTTCATGTATGTGGGTGTTTTGCTAAATGGATGTTTGTCGGCCACATGCATGCCTAGTGCCTGTGGAAGCCAGAAGAGGCATTGGATCTCATAAAACCGGAGTTCTAGACGGTTGTAAACCGCCATGTGGATGCTGGGAGTTGAACCTGAGTCTTTGGAGGAGCAGCCAACGTGGACGTGCTAACCATAACAGGGAAAAGTCCAGGAGGCTTCGACTCTGCACAAAGAGCTACAAGCAACGAAAGGAATGCTGAGAGCTGGAGAGACAGTCTTCCTCAGGGAC